>APFE031571850.1:0-12948 GCA_000404065.3 Pinus taeda | reverse complement strand
ACGTTGCATTGGGGTTATTAATGAAATACTTGATGTACCATGTTAATGCATGATCATGTAAGGCTGTAACCAACTGCACTTTCTTAATATTATAATCCATGATCCACTGTGCTATCCAAACAGCTCCTACGACAAACTAAAATTGTTCAGGATCTTCGCTCCGTGTTCCCTTAAAAATTGACATCATCACATTTTCCATGTTGAATGGTGGAAATGGAGGTGGAGGTGGTGAAGGCATAGGTGTATGAGGTGAAGGTGGAGGTGGAGGTGGAGTGGACGGATGAGGTATCCTTAGAATACCCTATGTAATTAACTTAACTTAACTTCGCGATGTATTCAACACTGTCCCTTTGTCATCATTTGAAGGGGGTTCAATGAGCAGACTATATTCTGGGCTGGATCCTCCATTTCTTCTAAAGAATCTCCCTCTTCACATAGCCCCAAACATCAAGCTAATTGTATAACCCTCTTTTCACTTAACAACATTTTAGTCCAAGTCTTCAATGATTTCAAATACTTACCTCGTGGTCCTTTAAAGATCCTCCATTTTGCTTCGCTATAGCTGATTTTTCTATTGATCACGAAATAAGTCACAAAACTTATGAATGTGCGATCAACCCAATGGTCCATAACCCATGTGATATTGATTTTAGATGCTTCTAGACATTGCACCAGTTTAGGAATCCACACTACAGGGCTTTCGAGCCTCCACATCCCTTGACTATCGGCCAATTTAGACAACCACTCATATAATTCTTCAGGGAAGAAATAGAAGAACGTGTTGGTCTTGTCTGTGTACAAAAGTATCTACAACCATTTATCCTTAGATAATTTAGGGATCAAGTTCTCTTGAGCCATGAACGCATGCAATTTTTTATCAATCCACTTATCAAGCTCTTTTTATGTAGGAAACCATTTATCACACATCCCTCAGAAAGATCCTGGTCCCGACAGCAGAACCATTTTTTGGCTTAAGGGGGTTGTTCATCCAAGTTCAGAGTTGTTCACGCCAACCAAAAAAACCATAACTATGAGCCCTTTTGGTAACAACCTGGATAGCACAGATTGTAGTCTCACCCAACGCAGTATTGGGGGATGCTAGAGCCAAGTTTCTGCATCCAGAGATGCTGTGATAAGTGGGCTTAGCTCTTATAACTCAGACCTTCCTTTGCGTAGATCAATAGTTTTCTATGGACTGATACAGTAACTCAATTAAAATGGCTTCTAGACCTCTACAAAGGTCTACGATCAGTCTTTGCGGACCCTAAACATGAAAATTATCCACTTTCATGCATTAATCAATAACCCTAGATATTCCTTCGTGTAGATCTATCCAATTCATTAGGAATCATAACATAAATAACCCTTCTCTTCGATAAATTAGATAATTACTTAATGCATGCATAGATAAGATAGATTCAGTAGTTTCGCACAACATTTATTCATTATTCCATAGAAAACATGTTATAAAGAGAGAGTTCATAACATAAAAGAAGTCAACAATGATGCTTAGATCGCAAGATAATTCCTTAAAATTAGTCTTTATTTATCTTCAACATTCAGATTATAGACACATTCACCTTGCGCACTTAGTTGTGGACTTACCAAGGCCTCCTACACACTTAGCTACAAGAGCCTTCCCCTTTTTCCTATGTATAAGAATCAGAGCCTTCCTGCCTTAGCACTTTCCCAAAAAAATCTCTTTCTTAAGTTTCTTTCCTTTTCACTAGCTCTTAGGCTATCTATGAATCAACTATATATAGATTTCTTCAATACAATACCATGGTCCACAGACCATGGGTGAGTCTCAAAACTGACCTATTTACTTATACAAACAAAGAGCTAAACCCCTTTGAATCCTATCTAGTTGCGCACTCTGCATCCACATTTCACTAAGACTTTACATCTTTTTACAAAAATTTTACAAAATTTGGGTTAACTAACCCCAAAAATAACCCTAGGGATCCCATCCCAATAGAGATGCAAGAATAACTTAGAGGAAAGGAAGAATTAGTAAAATAGGCCCCAACAACAATAGATTGTATATATGGATAGAGCATGGAGTGCCCATATGCACCAAATGAATTATAAAGAAAATATTAATGGATAAAAAGGAAAATATAAGAGTTAGAATGTAGTTGCAATGGCATGGAAATTTGGGCAGAGATATGACCAGAATATTAAATGCATATTAGTCACTTCACGACGCATTGAGTCCCTTGTTAATTTTCAAAAGATAACCTCCATAGGTGAACCAAGAGTGATAAGGCCCAAACAAGAAATTCAACAAGAGATCCAAGAAATGTTAAATGTAGTGAAGTGGGTCACCGCACAAAATTATTTGGAACCTACAAAAGAAGAAATTTCAAAACATTTTGTGGAGCAAGTAACATTTCATATTAAACTCTCAGTTCTTTTGGAACAATTACAAATAGATATAAATATTTTTCTACTTGATGCTCTCGAATGTGAAATGATATTTGAGAGGGTATTATCAAACAAAATCAAATCCATTGCCTCTTAGTACAGAGCATGGAATGCCCAGTTGACACAAGAGATACAATTTGAGGCTCCATCTTTGGCCATCATGAAATTAGCTCCACATAGACATTATGTTATCATTTGATTTTTTATGTAATTTGTAAATGAAATATAATAAAAGGATTAGAAATGAGGTAAGAATTATAATATTAAAAGTCACATGGAAATTGAAGAGTCATGAGGGAAGTTGAAAAATCATGCCAAGTGAAAAATGACCCTATTTTGTATACATATACCCTCATGGCTAACGAGAATGGAATTTAGTTTGGACTCATTTGAGCACCTAGGTAGAGGAAATATTGTGTATTCATTTGAGAGATAAAGAAATAGCTTAGTACTTCCATTCTTGGATTTCATGAATGTTTTATGTAATGGTGCATTTTATATGTTAGTTTAATTTTGAGAAGCTCTATCGAGCCACAACAAGCAATTCCATCATGTGTTTTGGAGCATTCTAGGATTACTCTTGTGATAGTTCAATGATATGTGATTGTTATCTATGTGTTAAGAGTTAATGAACTCCTTTTTTAATTTGAGACTAACATCTTATTCATAATCATTTGTTGATTCCTATTTTCACGCTTCATTATTCATTCATAAGTAATTTGTGATTGATAATGAATATAATATTATTCCATGCATATTAATTAAAGCATGTTATCATTCTTTCTTTAAGATTCATGTCAACTTGCTTATATACTATTATATTATTTTTGTTTTATCTTACCTAAAGCATTTCATAAAGTTGTTCTAACTTGTTTTCTATTAGAAGCGTGATCAAGATTTTTTTTATCATTCATTCCATCCAAAACAAAAAAGACATCATGGCATATAGGCCCACATAATGGATGTGACTCCAGTACAAAATGGTGTAAGGTCTAATTGGGACTTTGCATATGGGATATTCTTTAACTGTTGGTAGAGCATTACAAACCGTCAATAGTTTTTGGCACTAGAAGGAGGGTCACCCTTGTATGGCTGGTTGATTCTCTCATTCATATCATCTTGAGATTTCCGAGCGAGGTAAAAATCAACTTAGCTCACCCCAACTAAACCCTTATCTATTTGAAAATCCTTCTTTTGAAGAGAATCCTCCTCCAAATAGTTCAAAACAATTGTACATGGTAACTTGTGAACAACTGGAAACTCTTAGAATCTGTACTCAAGAATACGCAAGAAATATTGGAATCCTCATCATTGTTATTTTAAATCATAAGTTTGTGAATATAAGACAACAAGATTATCTTAGTGTAGTAGTGAAATCTATAGAAGATTTGGTTGAATATTTTCTAGATGATCTCGCTGAATCAATGGAAATACCCCACTTATTTGGATGTGATCTGGATCTTCAGATGAAGAAGATGAAGGGCCACCTATTGGGGAAAATTTGGAAGATGAAGGACCTAAAGTAGACAACAAAGAAACTAATATGGAAAGTGAATAAGAATATTTAAAAAAATGGAAAATAACCAATTAGTATGGATGATGGTAAGGGCATTAAATGTCTAAGGTCCTCTACAAAACATGCCCCACCACCCATAAAAGTTTATTCCAAAATTTGACCTAGAGAAAGCTACATTCGTAGAGGATCGTATTAAAGCTTTCTAATTGGCTCTTAAGCTACTAAATGTTCAATATGAGGATGTGCCATGTATAACATTCCCTTATACCTTTGACAAAAAATCTTCAACTTTGTACTTTTGTCTCACACCTAATTCCATTACAAATTGGGAATAATTTAAGAAGCATTTCTTAGTTAAATTCGCTAAAGAGAAAACACCTGCTATGTTATTAAAATAATTAAGTGAATTAAAGATAGAGAAAAATGAGAATATGAAAGACTTCAACCAACATTTCAGTATCATTCTGAATAAATTCCTAGTTTATATACCTCGTCATGACTCGATAAAAATTGATTATTATACATTAGTCTTACCCTCCAATATAGCAATGTTTGTGAAAAGGGAAAGGAAAGCTACATCAACAAAGTACTTCACTAGAATTCAAGAAAGATATGATTTCTATCGATGTGCACAACCCTCAATATGAATCTAAGGCTTCTAGAAAAAAGCCTCAAACAACCTAAAGTAAATCTTTAGAGAAAGAGGCAATTGATTTGGAAAGTGTAGTAAAGATGGTGAAGAAGCTAACCACCAAGTTTACTGATTTGAGGAAGAATGTTGGATAAATAATGTCAAGTATTAAATATAATAAACCATTCTTTATCTGTAATAATAATTCCCCTAGCTAAGTCAATGTAAATCTCCAACGTGAATTTGAATGTTGAGGAATTGGGCATGGATAAATTTTTCACTTTTCATGAAGTAAATAATTTTGGAAAGACTTTCGAATAGTGGATTAATGTAATGAATAATGTGATTAACAAATTGTAGGATCAAACATCTACCAAAGATCAATCTAAAGAGACATTAGATGAATAATATCCCCCGATAGAAAATGATTCCAATGCAGGGTAATCAATGTTATTGGTGGATATAGTGATTGATGAGGATACCCAACCAACTAGAAAAGTGTCTGTTGGAGAAAAGAAACCAACTAAGTACCCCAAATATTATAATTTGTAAAGTAAAGGGCCTATATCTGAATCATCCCCTCAAGATAAAGGTAATTTTTGTTGAGATAGATACTTCCCCATAAGGTCAATGTTCAAATATTAGACACACTAACTAGTAATAATCAACCAACAAGGGAAACAATGGGGAATCTTATGAATAATACAAAGCTTGCCATGGTAAACGATAAGCCTTCATCATCTATGCCTTTAAACCATCCAACTTAAGGTAAACATGATGATAGGTTAATTGAATATAGTATTATTGATAACCTAAAGTGATAAATGCTAATGTGATGATGTTTGATATGTGTCAAATTTCTCAACAGAGAGAACTTATATGTTGAACATTTAGGTTTTTTGTTACTCAGATTCAGTTTGATCCTACCCATTTTAGCTCTAAGAATATGATTTGGATTAGATCATTATATTTTTTTCATCCATCTTGATGTATTTGGAGTGGAAATAGTGGAGGAATTAGCTCACAAGACTATTTTTACCGACAGGACCCACTTTGGTAAAACAAGGTCTAAAACCTTTCGGGAGCATTTTGAGGCACCAAAAAACATTTTTTGGGGGTAAAATTTTACCACTTTAGCATGGCATGTTGGGTAGTGGAAGTCCCACACAACGATTAGAGGGTGCGAAGTCAGATATTTTGGGTAATGTTAGGATAAAGACTCCGCCGAAAGCATGGAGTGTGAATTATAATAGGTCAAGTCAAAGGGTAGTCCACCCAAAAATAATGTAAAGCAATGTAAATAGAGTTGGCTTGCATAGGGACCGCAGGCTAAGGAAGGGTACAAATAGATCTAGGCTCTATGGGTAGAAGGAGTAGAATTTTAGATAGTGAATCTGGAATATGAAATGTAATGGGTTCTTGAAGAAGATAATCCGAAAGAATCTGTAAGTCTGAGTCGAGGGTTAGGATAGTAGGTAGAGGCTCTGTAGCTATGTGTGCAGAGGCCTGGAAAGTCCGCAGCTATGTGCATAGACCCCTGCAACTGAGTGCACAAGGCAGATCTGGATGTATTAAGGGTAAAGTGGAAATAAAGATAAGTTCTTCTGAAAATTTTGTGTTTCTTCTGAGCTGTCATAATATCTGTTAATTTAATCTATTTATAGTTTGAACGAATGTAAATCTGGGTTTAGTTTAATGTGTGAAGTAGTTGGGTTGGTTAAATGTTTGCTTAAAGACCTTGGTAATTGGTAACCACCTCGTTTAATAATATAGCCATTAAAAAGAAATAATCAAGCTGAATCTGTATGAATACTGAGTAGGGCAGAGCTGTAAACTAGTGCGCAAGACCTCCAGACCACACCAAGACATCCCTAGGGTGCAAAAACTTGGTTTCAGCACCCTCCTCTGCTACCTTGGGTGAGACCTCAGTCTACACTCCATGGGTTGTTGTCGAAAGGGCCGGTAGCTGCGGGATTTGTTTGGTTAAATAACTCTTCCAAACTTGTGTCAAGCCCAAATAAGCCAACAAATGGTTCCATTGCTAGGACAGAGATCTGCCTAAGGGGTGTCTAATGTGGGAACATTGGAATCTTATGAAGAAAGAACTCAAAGATTGGTGGGATCTGAAGCTTCACGAGTTCATGGTTCAGGAAAAAACAAACTCGTGGATATTGAAGGAATAGTGGTTGGATCACTATATATTCATGGATATACACAAGATATTCTTCGTAAAATTTTCAATAGAGTTGTACAAGTGGATCGCGAAGTTAGATGATAGCGTGGGGAGGTGCAGATTAGACCAGCTGATAGTGTGGACTCCAGAACTGGTGCGCAGGCTAGAAGCCATTGAAGATAGACTTGCGTGTGTGGTAGACCACTGGTTAGATCGGATCATAGGAGGATTTATCACTGAGTTCGCGATAGATACAATCATAAGTTACAGTGAAGCAAAAAGGCAGTTTCTCCAAGGACTGTGGGGTAGGTACATTAAATCATTGAATACTTGGATTAAGATGCTATTGTGCGAAAAATAGATTTTGCCCGTATATTGATGTCTGGAGTAACGCGGAGCGAAAGGGGTTATCGAAGAGCAGGAGAAGTAGAGAACATCCCTTCAATTTCTATCTCACAGGAAAGCAAGGAGGATCTCACTAGGTTCTCACTAAGAAGTGTGGTCCGATTGATTAAAGAACACTTCCCACTGATACCACCTTTGTCTACACCACCACCCGCTTCACCCACGTCGAGTCCATCCACACAAACACCCTCTCCACCTCCTCCACCACTGAAAGCTGGGATGGCGACCATAGTCAAGTTATCGACATTTCAGGGTGTAGGGAATGAAGAGCCAAGTCGATTATGGTTTGTGATAAAATCTGTGTGGGACGTGCAAGGCATAACATATGAAAACATTAAAAAGGCCACCCTGGTCAGTGCACTATAGGACTGCGTGCTGACATGGTACATAAAATACTCAACTGACCATTCGAATGAGGGAATAACGGTGATCCAGGACGTGCTTAATAAAGAGTTTGACCGACCAAAGTTTGAAGCCCAGTTGGTCATTGGGTTCAAGGAGTTAGCAATGTTTCCTGGTGAAACTCCGTGGGATCTGGAAAAAATATTAGAGAGTACTATTCACGAAGCTAACATGACTTTGACAAATGGGCACATTGCACGTGGTTTGTGGCATCCTTGACGCCCCATCTGAGGACAACTTTGTCACAACATAAGATATCAACCCAAGCCGAGGCACTAGAGATAGTAATGAGGTTACACGTGACCCCAATACTGGACCCAGGGTTGGGAGTGCAACAAATCCATGTGAAACTTCAAAACTTGAGCTTGGAAGTGCAAAGTTTGAAGCAAGGAAGAGTGTCCTGACTAGAGGTACACCCAGCGGTAGGCTGTATTAAATGTAAAATCCCAGCATACTACAAGGGCCATTGTCAGTTTTTCTCGAACTATCTGGCTGGAGGAGGCCAGATGCCATTAAAATTGGAAGTACAAGTAGGGTTGAGTGCTCCACCTGTGCTCTGGTGTGCAATTTTCTAGGTAGGAGGAAAGCATGCCACGAATAGCTACCACCTATTGCTGAGCTTATGACAACCTCCTCAACACTTATTTTGTAACTTCTACAGAACGATGGGTCACGAGGAAAGGGATTACCGCATGTTGATGGATTGACCACCTACGTATAGGATGCAAATAGAGACATGTGGGCAGGACCCAGTTGCACCATTCATGCATGGGGGATTCCCGATGCATGGATGGGATCACGGAGGATTGGGGCCTAGACAGGGCCACAGACAGTTGATCTGTTATAATTGTGGTGAATAGGGACATTACGCTTGGGATTGTAAGAATCCAAATAAAGCCTGTTGTCCATCATGCTACCAGTTTGACCATGATGTAGTCGACTGCCCTATGCTAATTGCTCCATTAAGAGAAAAAGGAGTGCTCCCAACTAACCCCACTCAGAGCGTTCATAGTACTAAGGCTGAACCATGCACCGAAGGCCCCAACATAAACATGATGCTCAGAAGTGGCCTAGTTATAGGGGAAGATAAGGGAAAGAAGCCAGAAGAAGATACGTGGGTTCATAAGGCTCCCACAAAACAACCAGAATTTGATTTGGCGCAAGCAAAGGAAACCTTTTTGGAGGCTAAGAAAAAATTTGCAGAAGCATCGACTTCGGGTAGTAAGGGGCAACCAGAATGGGAACAGGAGAGGTCTTTGATTAATACTTTCTTAGAAACCCGTATGAAGCTTCTAAGGGATGCTAATGTGGTAAAAGGGTTACAAGAATTAATAACTAGATGTGCTGGGGCAGACGAACCGTGCCTGATTCACAAATTGGGCAAACATGTTTTGCATACTGGTTAGGATATGTGACTGACCATTCAGATTGGCGACTATGAGATGGACTAGGTCATCTTAGATCTAGGGTCCGATGCAAATGTCTTACCAAAACAAACTTGGGAACACATGGGCAGACCTATGCTGCAATGGTCCCGTATCCAATTATGGATGGCCAACCAACAAAAGATTCTGCCTATGGGAAGGATGCAAGGTGTTAACGTGGACATCGACGATGCCAACATGCAAACAGATTTTGAAGTCATTGAAATCATGGATGAGATTAACCCATATCTAGTGTTGTTAGGGATAGATTAGGCAATGGACATGAATGGAATTGTCAACCTCAAGAAACGAAAAATGATCTTTGAAAAGAATTCTCTCCGAGTAGTGATTCCATTAGATCCAGCTGAAGGGACATGTTATACTGAACCTATGTGCGACGACAACAATGATGGGGAACTATACGGTATCTATTAGCTCACAGCGTGAGATCAGGACAGGGTGAATCCAATAGCAAATAGTATACTCTCATGGGACCGCGATAGCTCTTGCACATCGGAATCATATGAAAAGGTTGACCTATGGCAGAACTGAATGCATGAAGTAACCACATTAAATTTCAATAAGATGGTCATGACAGGAGCCGTAGAACCATCCACGAAGGAAGCCAAAACACCAGTTGTCTCGGTGAGGTGGAAACTAGGTGCGCTGATAATATCTACGGTAGCACCCCGAATGACCCTAGCTTCAGCAAAAAGGGTAGTCGTAATAAAGTAAAGGAAAAAGCATGGAGGTCACGGACAAGTGTAGGAACAAGTGGCCAGACAAACTAAGGGAAGCCTAAAGTGATTGTGGTTGCTAGTAGTCGATGACAGCATCCACAGGGACTCAAGGGGCAACCCACATCGCGACCATTTAATGACACAAACCTCTTGGAAGTTGCAAATACTGCAGCCTAGGTGGGTCCAGAGTAAGCGATGGAAGAAAGCTCATAGGAAGCCAGATAGTTGCAGGCCCTGCATTGAAATCACCCCCGGTGTACAGTCAAGAGACCAAAGAGCAATATGTGGGAACGGATTTAGCAGAAATTCATACCGCGACACTCACAACAGCGTAGCCCTCTGCACATAAGGCGATTCAGACCGCTTAGGAATACTGCTAAGAACGACTGAGCTGTGACCCTGCTATCATGGCTACGCACACATCCTCGGAATGAAAAATTGGCTACCTGAGTGACTGAGTGGTGCTCATAGCCTAGGCTGGCAGGGACATTATGACGACACACTAGCAGTGCGAACACTTGACTAGTGGTCAGTCTCAACACCTCGAGCAGTTGAAAGAAGGCGTGGGACTATAAACAAGTCTGCAGGAAGCCAATCTGGTGAAGCACTCCCCTCGCAATCACAGCAGCGCCTAAGGGACTACGCTACCATGCAGACCAGACAAGATATGACCGTTAACACTGCTATTCATGACAATTACATTACGATATGGCAGGAAGGAGCGGGCAGTAGACCTTTAAGGCAAAGGTTTTGAGTCAGATCTACTAAGATCTGCTGAAGGAATGTTAGCCCTAAGCTAGAAAAGGAGGGAAGGGAGTCATTCAAAATTTCAGTTTATTTTATGATTGGGGCATGGCACGGGCATATTGGCACTATACATCAGAGCAGAGCAGCAAGCAGTCGACTTCTAGACAACCCATGAGTACCATGGCCAGAACCAGAGCATGATTCGCAGAAGAAATGCAGTTGACTCTAGAAGAGCCAGATGGCGGGATTCTGGCACCGGGGGTTCTAAAATCCCCATGCATCCCATGAAAGAAGAAGACTAAGAAAAATATAGGAACAATTTGAGCCTCACCACAGTTCACCAAGCAATCCGCAGTTGATAAGGACAAAGCTGTTTCCACCGAAACTGACGAAGATGGCGATGCTCTCCAAGATTTGCTTGACCAGATAGATGCATAGGCTGAGGAAGAGGTGGATGCATTAAAAGCTCCCATTGTTACCTCCATATCCTTCTCCATGGCGTGGGTCAACCAAGCTACCCAAGGACTTATACATTGCGAAGGCTGAGCTTCAGGCCCTGCTTCTTCCAAATGACATAAGGTTCAAAGGCTTGTCGTTGGGGCGCATTTCGAGCCTCAAGTTTGAAGATTGGGATCTAGCCAACCATGATAAGTTCCCTGAGCTAGCCGAAGACATGTTATTTCCAAGGTTATAGCTACTAGGTGTGGAGAAGGCGGGCATCCTCAGCCTCAGATGGCTACCTCACTACCACCGCGTGACTATTACCACATTTGTAATCCAACAACTACTCTATTTGGTACATGATGGATTCTTGTGGTTGGAAGAGCCAATCTTGATCACATCTGAACTAATCCACCAAATAATGCACCTACACTGAAATGAAATGATCCCACTGACACCGCAGGAACCAGTAGCGAGGTAGGACTTGCCGAAACCACAAAAATGCAATATCAACTGGAGAAAGGTAAGCACGGATATGTCATTGCCAGAATTAACAATTGAGCTGTCCAAGTGGCTACCCAGCTCCTTGCTTGTAATCTCATGAGGAAATGTTGTGCAGATGAAGTACCTACTTCTATCATTGCGTTGGCTAGACAATGTGCCAAAGGGGTTTAGTTCAATTCGGCATAATACTTATGCAATGAATTCCTAACCAACTGGCAAGAAGTGCAGGACAAAGTTAAGACATTTCACTATGCATGGTTACTTTCGTCAATCCTCTTGGTTACAAGTGAGCTACCGTAGGATAGCCAGTTCCCCAGCATTACAGATGACCTCCTTGAGGTAGTGCAGTATATGGCGCTATGCGGTACCAAGGATGCAATAAAGGTTCCCGCGATTTGTGCATTTTGTAATGCTATGGAAGGAAGGATAAGGACAAGGATTGGTCGATGATCGCGAATGTCTCTGATGATCCATAATAATTTCCAGAGAATGGCCAAGTTTAAAGCTGACATGCATCACTTGTACATCCAGGCGCGGAAGGATCTGGAACAGTACTAGGTCATACTCCCATTCATGGCAATAGATGAGGCAATATACGTGTAGAGCCTCTAACCTTTACCTATTTATCCATCATTACCTACAACTTTTCCTCACTTATCCCTCTCTTTTGCCTCATTTTCAATGTAAAACCACCCAGATCATTACATTAGATGTCATTAAGCATGATCAAGTGAGCTTTGCTAATGTGTGACTGTTCTATTTAGATTTTGACATATTTACAGGCATTCCGCAGCCATCTGCTGATTCCGCAGCCATCTGATGATCCCGTAGCCTTTTTGTTAATCTCAAGGTTCCACGTGTCATTTTGCCAAATGAGCCACATGGGCACTTAGGAATCAAGGTGCTCGAGGTTCCTATGCTATTTGTTTAGCCATCCACGTCATCTATACCTCCGGTCAACAAGGGTCAAGTTACGGTCAACAAAGGCAGCTTAACGGTGATACGTAAGCTGTTGGGTCACGTCAGTTCAAACGGTGACTTGTCTATGTTACGCGGGTTGTGGGGGACATAATCCAACTCTGGATTCAAATGCCCATAACAACCAGAACCTCCAACTCATCCACGCAGGCTTATGATGTGTTATTGAACCTTAATTACGCATGACAGTTAGTTTATTTTTCAGTTTTAGCTGTACACATTAGGATATCTTTCAGATGCCTATAAAAACTTGCGTCTGCGTACGCTTATGTTACTTTAGTTTCTGTGTTTTATGAACTTGTTATAATTTTAGTGCATTCCCAGACTCTATTTTAATAGTGTTGTTCTAGCACTCTTGACTGTAATTTTCTGCACATGGAGTAATAGAAGCAGTGTTGTTCTGAAGTTTTCAATACCTTGAGTCTTCTTTGGGTTAAATGAATGGAGGGCCCCTATTCATGTTAGCCTTGTATAGTATTTTATGTTCAGCATTTCCTTATTTCCATTCAGCATTTCCTTTTCTTGACACATGTACAGCGTAATTTACTTTCATGTTATTT
>APFE031571842.1:110639-126367 GCA_000404065.3 Pinus taeda | reverse complement strand
CTCGAACATAACGAAGTATTCTTTTCGCTGCTTTCCAATGACTTTCACGGGGGGTTTGCATAAAACGAGCAACAAGGCCAACAGCAAAGGAAAGGTCAGGACGAGTATGGGTTAAATACAAGAGTTTTCCTACAACTTGACGGTATAAGGTAGCATCAACTTCAGGAGAAGTACAAGAGACTGAAAGTTTGACTCCAGACTGAAAGGGAGAAGGAGCTGGCTTACAATCTTCCATGTGAAAAAGCAAAGAAGATCACAAGCATACTTGGACTGGGAAAGGAAAATACCCTCCTTGGACTGCAAGACTTGAAGACGAGAAAATAATGTAAATGTCCTAAGTCTGTCATTTCAAACTTCTTTTTAAGGCTGGACTTCACATGGTTAATAAGGTGGGGATCACTACCAGTAAGAATAAGATCATCAACATAAAGAACAAGAATGATAAGAGACTTGCCCACTTTCTTGGTGTAGACAGTATTATCAGAATAACACCTAGAAAAGCCAGATTCTAAAAGAAAACTATCCATTTTGGCATACCAAGCCCGAGGAGCTTGCTTGAGACCATAAAGAGATTTCTTAAGACGACATACAAGGCTGGAGTCTGTTTGGATAAACCCAATAGGTTGTTCCATATAGATTTCTTCATGCAAGTCCCCATGCAAGAAGGCAGATTTAACATCCATCTGATGGACTTCCCATTTGAAAGAGGCAGCAAGAGAAAGAACAAGGCGGATAGAGTTCATTTTGGCAACAGGGGAAAAGGTTTCAGTATAATCAATGCCTTCAACCTGTGAAAAGCCCTTAGCAACAAGACGAGCTTTATGTTTATCAACTTTCCCATCTGGTCCATACTTTGTTCTGTAAACCCATTTACATCTAACAAGTTTGCGTCCCTTTGGTAGAGGAACAAGATCCCAGGTATCATTTGCCAACAATAAATGATATTCTTCATTCATAGCTGCTTCCCAATGTGGATGGCCTGAAGCTTCTGCAAAAGTGTCAGGATCATGATTTACGGGAGCTTGAGCCAGTAAAGAAGAGGCTCTTTCAAACTGAGAACGTGTACGTCGCTGATCTGTAGGATCACCGGCAAGATCACCTGCTGCATCCCGAGTAGCACGGACCCATCTTGGAAGTGAGGATCCTGAGAAGGTGGGGGAGGATTGTCATCCTCACTTTCATCATCTGAAGAAGAAATGTTTTCAAAAGTAGAAGAGATAGGAAGAGGTGGCACATCCGCCGGACTAGGCTCGCAGGCCGATTTATTTTCATCAAATTTTACATCTCTTCTAATGATAACATTTTTGGACTTAAATGGAATAAGTCTAATGCTTTGACATCTTCAGAATATCCAACAAAGATACATTTTTCACTCTTTGGTTCTAAAGCTTTACGTTTTTCATCTGGAATATGGGCCCATGCTTCACTTCCAAAAACACGAAAGTGACTCACATCTGGTTTAATAGAGCTCCATGCTTCTTCTGGAATGATGTTCTTTAAAGCTTTAGTAGGAGTGCGATTTAGCATGTAATTTGCACAGTTAATTGCTTTTGCCCAATAGTTAAGATTAAGTTCTTTAGATTGAAGCATACAATTAGCCATTTCCTTTAAGGTGCGATTCTTCCTTTCAGCTACACCATTTTGTTGTGGAGTATATGGAACAGTATGTTGCATTTGGGTTCCATGCTCAGTGAAAAAGTTGATGAAGTCGTTTTTAACATATTCTCCGCCATTATCTAATCTTAGCTTCTCTCTTAGGATTCTTTGAGTTTGTTGCTTTGGGCGGTTAACGCTTCTAGAAAGTTCAAGATTAAGAAGACCAAGGTGTAAGAGTTTTCCTTGTTCTCTTATAAGAATCACAAAAAGCATGAAAGGAAGGGGGCTTGTAGTCATGTCCTTGAGAAATGAAGGCTTCTCTTGTAGAATGGAAGGTGGAAACAAACACAGAGTAGGCTGGTCCCAACTTAGTAAGAATGCAATAAATAAGGGAACTGTCTTCTTTCTTAACTTTAACACCTTCCAAGAGAAGTCTAATGGTCTTGAACTTGGACAAGAAGTCTTCAATGCAAGAAAAATCATTGGGGTTTAATGTAAGCAACTCATTTTCAAGCTGATGGGCTCTAAGTTCATTTTTTATTCCAAAAACTTTAGTAAGCTGCTCCTTTGCTTTATCAAGAGTATCAAGTTCAACAATATGGAATCTAAGATCGGGATAGATAGACATCCCTATCAACCCACGTGCTTGATCTTGCCTATTTTCCCATTTGGCTGCTTTCTCTTCATCTTTTGGCTTGGTTTCTTGGCCTGAGGCTATTCGGTAAAGACCTTTACTTCTAAGTAAATCAACAATGTAGGACAACCATTGGAAGTAGTTGGTGCTATCAAGGATAACTTGGCATGAACTTTCCATTTTGACAAAAACTGAAGCTATATATGCTGAAACTAAGTACTGAAGCTATATATGATGAAACTAAGTGTTCCAATGGAAAGAGCTCGAAAAATTAGGCTGGTTCAAAAAAAACCACACTGAAAACAGCTTCCGGATGAAGAAGTTATGACCTTTTTAAAAAATGTTGATGAAGGCGCCGGCAAAGTGCGGAAATGTGCGGAAATAAAAAAATAAAAAAGCTCCTTCCCCACAAAATGGAGATTTGAACCCAAGACCTCTACTCTCTTAAAATAGCTTTGAACCAATTGAGCTATACACAAAATGAGAGAGAGAGAGAGAGAGGGGGGGGCTTGGGTTGCGTGCTTGCCTTGAAAAAGCTCTTTTTTCCTACAAAACAAAAACACAAAACCCAACACGAATATGCAAAGAAAAACGAACCTTACGGCTCGAAGTTAGCTTTAGCCGGAAACTAAATATTTTTCTCAATTTTTCTGATTTTCCAAGATCACACTAAGGTGCAGGGAAAAGAGCATACGCATGAGAGAAAAAAAACTTCCTTTCTGTTTCTGATTTGCCCAGATCGCACAGAGTCGTAGAGCAAAGAGCATACGCAGAAATGAAAGGTATAGATCCGGTAATAAAAAAGGCTAAATAAACAGAAACCGAACTAACCAGAGAGAAAATAACAGTAAACTGTAGATAAATACTGTATACCTCCAGATCTTAAAAATGACGCAGATAGGGCTACCGGAAACCTTTTCGCGTGAAACGAAAGGGGTTCCTCACTGGAACAGAGGCTCCGAACACAGCAGAGTAGTCCTCTCGGCCCGAAAGCAGTCAGAAATAGTAGATCTAGGGAACGACAGCCGCATGCAGTTCTACCGGCTTCAGATTTGGATCACCAACGGACGCGGCCATCAAATAGCTCTGATACCATAGGAATTTACAGGGTAAGTTCCTCAGACAGAACACCAAAAGGACACCGCTCACAAACAGATCGCAGATCAATACACCAGTGTTTTGACGTGGTTAAAACCCTCAGAGAGGGAAACAGTCCACGGCCTGCGCCAACGTGGCTACTACAGGCAATTTATTAATAAAAGAATGAAAATTTACATAAGATTCTCTCATGCACGATGAACCTATACATGACCCTCTATACGCTTTAAATAGAATTCATGGACCAATCAGGTGTCAAGCCACGAATCAAGTGTCGGTAATACCGAAGAGAGAATGAACCATCAGATCACTACATATTGTGACCGTCGGATTGTAAGTTACAAAATGTACAACGGTAAAGAAACACACTTAACCTAACTCTATACTAGACCAAGTTGAACTTAACTATTTCCTATGTGTCGGAATATCCTAACACATCCTAGGGGTTTATCACATCCCATGCTCATGTTGAAAATCTTACATAGACGAAACAAGTAGATATTTAAGTCTTGCCTAAAAGAACACATAACAGACAACCAACATAATAGAATCTCTAAGTCACCTATAACTAAGCATTCTCACAAATCCAAACACATCATTAATTTTGATGAATTTAAAATTTTATCTTCCTTTCCCTTCTACCTTACAACATCTTTAGGAAAACTCTTGAAATGGAGAAACACCCCAATAATTTCAATAGCCAAGATAACCATAATTTGAGCCACTTGGAAACCTTTAATCCATCATTTATACTCTATCCTCTATAATTCTAGCACATAGCATTATCTTCCTCCCTTTCTGTGGTTCCTCAATTAATTCTTTTCTCACTTTTTAGGGCCCTTCCATGTTCTCCCCAACCCACACACTCTCTTCCTTCTTTTCCTCTCTCTTCCTCCTTTCTCTTTTTCCCTCCTTTTGTCCCTCCTTTTGTCTGGTAACTTCTCCCATAGAAATAATTAATACTCTCTTTCTCAATATTAAGTTACAGAGGTAATTAATGAATTCTTTTTGGTTCATACTTCTTTCAGTATGTTTTAGTAAATCATATCTAATATATCAAAACCCATAGAAATAATTAATAAATTCTTATGAGTAAGATAACCGAAGTAAACCGTCTCTTCAATAAATTAAGAATGGGAACTTTCACTAAACTGTAAGAGTAAATTGTTCATAAAGTTTTATCGTCTCTGATAATTGAAAGGGAGGCGATTTTAAAATCATATTCTTGATGTTTTGCTTTTAAATCGGATGTAGTTTGGAACAGTTTTTGACTTTTGCTTTCGATATGGCATTGCGCGTTTTCAAATCTTTCAACAATAAATTGCCGTGTGGAATACATTAGGTTTATTGAGCAGGATGCAACCAGGATCCAACTACTTGTGAGAATCTAATTTAATTCGTTCTGACAACTTGGTGCAAATGTATTCCTCAATAAGTACCGTACCAACAATTCAGGGGATAATTCAGATGTCCGATTTGGACTCTTGAATGTACCTTGAATTCTATTATAATATATTCATGTGACATTTTCGTGTACGTCTCAATATGTGAGGGCATTTAGGTAACAATATACATCGTCATGAACCAGTTTCACAAGATTCGCAGGCTACAGGCTGTGATAGCGCAGTTTAACAGGTTTTCAGTTTTTAGAATCTTTTTTTCCAGATAGCAGTTTTCCTTTAGCTAAAATATTGAATGAATAAATGAATTCAAGGTCGTCAGATACATTTAAATTTTGATTGCGTAAAGTTCACAACTCGAATTTTAAATTTATACTAGTATTTTTTTTAGGATCAGAGACTTCACAACTCAAATATAGAATTTACACAAATCCTTATCCAATTTCAAACCAAAGTAACTAAAACATTAAAAAAAAAATAACATTACATTTAAATACGCTGCTGTGTTATCTTATATCACATTTTCCAACCAGAGATGGACGTGATACCAACATGCAAAGAAATAACAAGAAGGTTAGAAGAGTAACCATTAATCTGGCTTATCCATCACTGTTGAGAACAAATTTATATTCTCCCAAATGCCATGGGAGTCGTTACTTTGGAAAATGTTGTAGTTTTCAAAGCAAATAGTGTGAAGATAATCCTCCAACAAAAGCAAATACCGTGAAGATGATACTCCAATGAAGAACAGTGATTTCTCAGGCAGTGCCACCATTTGAATACGCGATCTGTATGGATGTTTGGAAACCGTAAGCATCAAAGAGATCTGTCATAAATGTCTACCAGGTTTTATTTAGAAACGCAACAACCAAAGAGAAAAAATACGTTGGTTAAAATCACTATGGTAGAAAAGCTTGGACAATGATTTCAAGAGGTCCTATTAAAAACGATTGTAAAAGCAGATAAGGGGGCAACGCTACAGTGATCAGGAATTCATTTGATTAGAATATAAAAATATGGATTTTTGGTTGGATATAGGACAAATCCGCATTTTTCCTTGTGTTTTAGAACATGGGTTTAGCTAACTCTATTGGATCTATTAATTTTAGTGATGCCTTTAGGTTTTGGTGTAATGATAATTATGAGCCAAAGGTAGAGGGTTCGAAATACAGCTTCCTTGTGCTAGGGGAGAGATTATTAGATATTGGATAAACCAAAGTTCCCATGTGTTTTAAGACATATTCTTAATCGACTCTTGTGGATCCCTTAATTTTGGTGATGCATTTATTTACTAACACCATTCATTTACTAACACCTTCGGGTTTTGGTGTAATGACAATTGTGATTCCAACAACTTTCTGTCCACCTCTTTGTACAAACCCTTTTCAAAAAACCCCTTCACCTCCACCTTTAACATTGTTTACAAAGAAATTGTGAACAATCAATAATGTGGTATCGATCGACCAAGAAGGTTGCGGACGAGCTCCTGCGAATGCCTCGCTCTGCTCCATACGAGCTAACCCTAACCCCTGCCTCCTCCTGGCTTTCAAAGCTCAAGCCACAACGCTCCTGTTGACTCCGTTCCCATGGATGCACCCTCGGGAGGGGCGGGATCTTCCCCCCCTCCTCTCAACGCCTCCACCTCTGACATTTCCAGGCCTGTAGATCCTCTGTTCCCTCCAAGCGTTTACCCAGAAATTGGTCAGGGATTTGAACCCGTCAATAATGAAGCTGACCTCTCAGCAGCACGTGAAGCGAATGCCAAAGACAAAGGCGTGAACCAAAAGTCTCCAACGACACAGCCAAAGGTGACCTTGGCAACATGCATTCCGAAAACTACAGAAAGAATCAAAGTCGATCTCCCCAGTCATCGAATCAATAGCGAAATCCAATTTATGAAGGACCATGCACTCATAGGCAAATTCCTCAGATTCTGGCTAACTGAAAAGGCCCTGCATGGCTGGATCGCTTCAAAATGGAAGCCCAAAGGACAAGTCACTCTGTAGCTTGGCCCCAAAGGCTTCTTCACTGCCATTTTTCACTGTGTGGAGGACAAATCTCGCATATTTGAAGGCGGCCCATACTTCTTTAACTCCTCAGGTCTGTACCTTCGTGACTAGAAAGCTAGGTTCAACCCAGATAAAGAAGATTTCAGTTGGGCTCCAGTATGGATACGTATGTACTCCCTTCCTTCGAAATACTGGAAAGAGGAAACACTAAAGGACATCGACAACAGCTTGGGGGTTTTCATCAAAGTTGCTGAGGAAACCAAAACTCGAAGATACACCTCATACGCTAGGATATGCGTCCAGATGCATTTGATAAAAGCTCTTGCAGATTCGGTAAGTCTTTTTCATGATGATTTTGAATGGATTCAACCATTAGACTATGAGCATATTCCTTTTCGTTGCTGAAAATGCCATGAACATGCCCATCTCTTTTGGGATTGTCCTCTAAATACTTTGCCCAAAACCTCTACTAGTGAGACCAGCAAAGACTCTGAAGGATTCACTAAAGTCTCTAATCGCCAGCGGCATGGGAAGAAAAATCCCACAGCCCCAGACAACCCCAAAAAGCCTGAATCCCAAAATAGATTCACAATTCTCTCCACTCAAGACCCCTCAGAGAACCAAAGTTCAAATCCACAGGCGATCCCTCCTCCCCCCTCATCCTCCCAGATTATCAAAGCTTCTCGGCCATCCTCAGCCTCCGCTCCCTCCAGCCTTCTAATTTCCTCCAACTCGGAGAATCCTGTTCCAAAGACTAGCCTAAATTCTTCCCCCTCGGAGAAAACTATTCCAGAGACCAACCTACAGTCTTCTTCAATGGAGCTAGATGCTGCTCTAGCTCTTAGTTTGCATGACAACACATTCATGGAAGATCAGAATACTCCTACAATAATGGACGAGGATCTAGAGAATGTTAGCCTGGAAGGTTTGGATATCCTCAAATTGGAAACAACATGCAAGCAGAAAGAATACAACACAATACCCCCATGGCAAATCGAAACGCTGGAAGGAGTTCTAACCAAAGTTTAGCATAATAACTATCTAAGTATACAAGCCAGAAGCCCCTGGGATGGAAATAAAATCCTAAAAGAAACGAAGAAAAGAGGACGCAAAACAGATTTGCAAAGGACCATTATCATAGGAGAAATACTAATGGAATCTGGGAGATTCCCTAAGTTGATAAAGTTCTACAAACCCCAACCCCATTGTTCCTCATGAAGCTCATCTCCTGGAATGTGAGAGGGCTCAATAGCTCCTCAAAACATAGAATGTTGAAAAACTTGATCCAGCAAGAAAAACCATCTTTAGTTTTTCTTCAAGAAACGAAAAGTAACAACACTGCTATAGAAAGAATCCTTAATAAGGTCTGATCAGGAAGCTGCTCAGTTTCAGTGGACGCCTCATGAGCTTCTGGAGGGCTGCCAATCATGTGGAACCCGCAGGTTCTCACTCTTCAAGACTTTCATGCTACCCACTTCCTCATCCAAGCGTCCTTCCATCTCATCGGGACAAACATTCACGGGCATCTCTCAAATGTTTATTTTCCGCAAAATTTACAACAAAAACTGGAGCTTTTGGATATACTCACAATTCTCAATTCTAATAGGCAGTTCCCCCTCTGGATTGGTGGCGGCGACTTCAATATCATAACGAATCTGGAGGAGAAACGCGACGGCAGATCGAAGTTAGAAGGTGACAGTATTGGCTTCAAAGAATTTATTCAAAGCAACCAATTAATGGATATTCAAACTTCCAATGGTATATACAACTGGACCAACAAGCGGAGGGGAACTCAGCATATTGCTTCCAGGCTAGATCGGTTCCTCATCTCGGACAATGCCATTCACCTGGGAGGGGAATTTCATGCTTCCATAATGTCCCAAGGAGGATCAGATCACTGGCCCATTATGTTACAATGGTTGCGGCTAGGTACAAAAGGCAATAGACCTTTTTGATTTGAAGCCTTTTGGTTCTCAAATCCCAACTTCAAAGCAGTGGTCAGTGAGGCTTGGAAATCCTTTATCCCCCCTAAAGGAGCCAAAATGTTCCAATTCCAACAGAAACTAAAAAACCTCAAACAAGTTCTCAAAGTCTGGAATCATACTCAGTTTGGAAACATTTTTTAGAATCGAAAAAAGTTGGAGCAGCAAATGTGCTCACTTCAACAGACTATCATCTTGGAGGGAAGGACAGAAGAGCATGCGCATTAGGAGCATACCCCTTGGATTGAAATTGAAGCACGCAGGCAATAAGAAGAAATCCTGTGGTGACAAAAGTCCAGAATCCGGTGGCTCAAGGAAGGGTAGAAGAATACAAAATTCTTCCAAAGATGCGCCATTTAAAGAAGAATGCACAACAATATTGCTTTCATTAACAATCGTCAAGGGGAAAGATTAGAAGTGCATGAAGATATGGAAAAGGAATTCAAAGAGTACTTTCAGGAAACTCTTAGGGAACAACCAGGAAGCAGAGATCAAGCCATTCAAACTATCACGCAGAACATTCCTAAAATCATAACGGAGGACCACAACAATAAACTGCTCCAATCTATTTCAATGCAGGAAGTAGAAGTCGCGATGGCCCAACTGAAGGATGGCAAGGAACCTGGTCCTGATGGTTTCACCGCCAACTTCTTTCACGAGTTTTGGGAGCTCGTCAAAACAGAGGTATGGGAATTAGTGGAAGAATCAAGATCTACACACTGGATTCTCCCCTCCCTAAATGCTACTTTCTTAGCGCTAGTTCCAAAAGGGGATGAACCAAATACGCCCGACAAATATAGGCTGATTGCATTATGCAACGTCATCTACAAACTCATCTCCAAAGTACTGGTGAACAGGCTCAAACCTCTTCTCCCTCTTCTCATCTCGCCAGAGCAGACTCGATACGTAGAAGGGCGTTAGATAATGGACGACATTATTCTTTCAAATGAAGTGATCCACTCTCTCAAGCTTCTAAAAAAGCCAAGTATGATTCTAAAGCTTGATCTCTCCAAAGCTTTTGACAAACTTAGCTGGAACTATATACATCAGATGTTATTGGCATTTGGCTTCAATTCCACTTGGACGAGATGGATCATGAATCTCATCTCCTCTCCCTGTTTTTTGGTCCTGCTCAATGGCTCACCCTCATCGCCCTTCCGCCCGTCCCGAGGTATTCGTCAAGGGGATCACCTATCCCCCTTCCTTTTTGTCCTCATGGCAGAAGGGCTCAGTCGTCTGCTTCACTCTGCCGTATCCTCTCAAGCTCTAAAGGGCATCTCTCTCCATGGTCTTCATCCCTTATCCCACCAACAGTTTGTAGACGATACTATGCTTTTTGGCCACCCTTCATCTCAAGAGACAAAAGCCTTCAAATACCCGCTTCTCTCTTCTCTGAAGCCTCTGGTACCTCTATCAATGCCTCCAAATCACAACTCTTCTTTTTTAATACCCCTGCCACAACTCAAAGGAACATCGCTCAAATTCTTGGATTCTCTACAGTAGCGCTTCCCTCGAAATACCTGGGGGCTCCTTTGTTGGATTCAGCCATAAAACACACCTCCTGGAGGACTCTTATCTACAAATTGGAATCAAGACTCTCTTCCTGGACATTTCGCTCACTCAATATGGCCAGCAGACTGATTCTGATCAAATCTGTTCTCCAGGCCATGCCTCTGTATCTTTTCTCTATTCTGGCAGCGCCAAAATGGGTTCTTAAGGCAATCCGCAATCTTCAAAGAAACTTTCTGTGGGGATCTTCTGGTCTCAATAGGAAATGGGCTCTTATTAATTGGAGGGAGGTCTGCCAGCCAAAATCAGGGGGTGGGCTCGGACTAAGGGACCCTCTCCAAAGCAACAATACAATGGGAGCCCATATATGGTGGAATTGGATCTCCAAACCACATATACCCTGGGCACAGGTATGGCAAGCAAAATATGCTCTAGGAAGTCAATGGGACGATCTCATAAGAATCAGCACTACAACACCAGGCTCTATGATTTGGAATGCTGCCAAGCTTCACAGCGCCTTCATTCAAGAGCATAGCTTCTGGGAAATTCATTTAGGAACCAGAACTAGGTTTTGGGAGGACTCTTGGCAACAGCTCCCAAAACTAGCCTCTCTTTTCCACAAGCCAATCTGGTAGGTTTCTATGCAACAAGCTGATCTCACCCGTGTTCATCAATTCTGGCAGCAGCAAACGCCCCAAGACTTTCATCTCTGGAAACCCGCTAGCGCCTAGCAGGCTAATTGGCCAGGGGAAACCTGTATAGAGATCGATCAGGAGTTAAATCATAGAATAATCAAATACTCTGATCAGCAGGACAAGTTACGATGGGGACATATGCCAAGAGGAATGTTTACCACCAAGGAAGCATACCAGCTTCGCTATTCAACCACTCAGACAGACAAGGATCAGCTCTGGGACCAAGTTTGGAAACTAGGAATATGGTCTAAGGTTTCCACCTTTCTATGGCTCTTAAGCAAGATGCGTATCCTCACTTGGGACAATCTGCAAAAAAGAGGATTCATTGGCCCATCGAGATGTCCCAACTGCAATCTCAACTCTGAATCCATCTTGCATCTCATGGAGACTTGTCCTCTAGCTACTCAGTTATGGGAGAAAACTGACCAATGCAATAGAAGATCAAGAAAACGGATGGGAGATATAACAGATACCATTAGAAAATGGCCAAAGCACCCTTTCCAAAGCCCTCTTCTAAACTCTCTGTGGAACCTAATCCCCGACTTTCTCTACTGGATACTCTGGAAGGAAAGGAACAAGAGAATTTTCAACAATATCAGCAGGCCAATTGATACTCTGTGGCTTCTTCTGAAGCAAAATCTCCAAGAAACTCTAGCTATTAGACATTGGCAAGACACGGACCTACCAGACTCTCCTCAGGAACGCCTCATCATGAATGCTTGGAATTTGGACCTGTCCTTTTTGGCTGACGTTAAAGCTCGACCTCCAACCAATTCTGCCTCTCCTCTCAATTGGTCTCCTCCTGCATCCAACTCATACAAATTGAATTTTGATGGGGCAGCCAAGGGTAATCCTGGGCCGACAAGCTATGGGGGGGTCTTCAGGAATGATGTGGGCGCAGCATTGCATATCTACTATGGAACAATTGGCAAAGATACCAACAATGCTGCTGAATTAGAAGGACTGTGGAAAGGGATTTGCATCGCAGATCAAAAAAACTTCTTCCCTCTAGAGGTAGAGGGAGATTCCCTTATCCTAATAACAGTGGCCACCAGGATTCAAGCAGGTACCTCGGCAGCCAAGATAGCTTCTAGCTGGAGGCTGCTCAGCAGATTGGAATTATTGGAGGAACAGCTCCGGAACCCCGAAAGCATCACCTTCAAGCATGTAAGACGCAATGCCAATAAAGTAGCAGATAGACTGGCCAATCAAGGGGTAAACCAGCAGCCCCCATATTTCTCAGGACCTCTCAGTGACTCAGATGATGAACAACTCAAACATGAATGCACTTCTCTGGTGCAACAGGACTACTCGCTCCCAGATGCGGGTGATTGATAGGCATAGAGGTACGATGGAGGCGCATAAGGTGGGCAAGTGGCAACCTAGCTGTTCCAGGTGTAAGCGTCATGGGCTGGAAAGCTGGCCTCGTACAAACCTCTTAATGGTAGCGTTAACGCTGCTTTCCCTGCTTCTGGTTATTAGCGCGATGGCGCTCAGTTTGTTCCTCACAGCTGCTGCTCAGACGCATGCCCTTGGCTCCATCAAGGTTGTAGTCCAAGGCGACTCTTCGAGCGATAGCTCGTCCACCTGATTCTCGTCAGCTCTAGGGCATGCTGAGAGTTCTTCCCTGTTGGTCTGTCTTTGCTGGGTTACATGCGCCTTCACCATCTCCGGCCTCCATTTAGCTCCGGTTCCTGACGCTCATAGCTTTAATCGGGCTCAGTCTTCGTTTCTCTCTGTGCACACGCCCCTCAGTCGTTTCTCTGCCCTCCCTCCTCTGTTTACCAGTCCTCATCCCATAAATATGCCGAGAGAAAGGCTGGGAATGGTAAGCAGACACGGCAGTTCACGTGGTCGAGCCACCCACAAATGCTCCTCCACCACTCTGGACCCCTTTGCGGATGCGTCGGTCTATCCAACCACCAGAAGTGGCAGGGGGAGAGGAAGGGGGCAAGCTAGAGGCAAAGTCTGTATGCATCACGCGCATCCCACTGCCCACTTCCGCATTCCTTGTTCTCTGGAAAATTCCTCCTTCATTGTCTCTGTGACAATTGAAAAATGTGAGAATGCCATGGGTTCGGGGGCGGTTCAACATGGGTTCCTACGGAACAGAGGTTGGCAAGTCATATTGCCACCCCGCACCAAGTCACCGGAGGCAGGCCTAATACGAATACTGAAGCCAATGTTGGCCCAAGTGAGCCTACGAGAGGAGAGCCTTCAAGCTCAGCGGTCCATTCTTCTAACTCCAAGGACTCAGGTCAATTTGGGTGCTGAATTGTTGAGGAACAACCGTCAACCTTAGATGAAGACTGAACCAGTCAACCCCTCTGGTTTTTTGGTTCTGCCATCGAAGACGAAGCTCACCTCCTTTTCGATTTACAGTGTTCATGCATGTTTCAGGTTTTTTTTTATTCTACAGGTCGGGGTCTATTTATGTAAAAATCTGTCCTTGAAATAGCAGTGTTTAACTCAGTTCGGTATCGCTGTATGGGTCAGTTTTTCGAGTCTTTCTCGAATGATCAATGTTCCTTGAAATGAAATACTCTGATGTAAGTCATTTTGCCGGTTCCACAGTCAGGATGCCAAGATTTTTTTGCTCTATGCCAACTTCATGGCATGATTTCTCGAGGCAGTGGCCTCGCTGTAACTTTTTTGTATGAATATAGGAGTAGACCAATTGAGCAAAAAAAAAAAAAAACATTGTTTACAAAGCTATTAAAAGATCTTCCTTGGGACTTCACCATTCAAAAACAACTCATCCCTCATAACTTCAATACTCCTAAAATCTATGGACAACCCAACATTCATAAAAAAGATGTCTCTTGAGACCCATCATTGCCATTGGTTCCCTAACATATGCCCTTTCTCTATTTTTGGCATCGAAACTCATACCCTTTATAGGCCGCACAACCTCATTTATCAAAGATTCCTTTGATTTCATTCAAAAAAACTAAGCATCTCCACCTCGATGAATGCAACATCATGGTGAGTTTTTATGTCATTTCCTTATTTACTAAGATCACCATCTATGAAGCCATCAAACTTATCCTTAGGTTGGTTGACACTAAGACCCTTAACCTCATTGGCATGTGCCTCTCCTCAACCTTCTTTACCTATAAAAGGACTTGGTATGAGCAAATTGAAAGTAATGACATGTGTTCCTCATTATTCCCTGTTGTTGCTAGCATTGACATGCAAAACTTTGAATTCAAAACCTAGAACAATTTCCATCTTAAACCCAAATGCTAGTTTAGGTTTGTGGATGACACTTTTGTATTTTGTCCCCATGTCCTCCGTACCCTTACCTCTTTCCTAGAACACCTCAATATCATTTCCCCCAAATCCAATTTACCATGGAAACTCAACATTCAAAATCACTCCCTTTCCTTAACATTCTCATCTAATGTCAATCTAAGGGCTCCCCTAATCACCAAGTCTTATGGAAAAAAACTCATATTGACAAGTACCTTCCTGCTAATTCTCACCATCACCCAACCCAAAAAATCTACTATTCTAAACAAGTTAGCCACTCAATCCTTTTGAAATTACGCACCCTCCCCCCCACAATTCCTTGAAAAAAATAAAAACTTACCTAACTAAATCCCCCTTATCCAATGGCTACACCCTTCTCCAAATCAAGAAATACTTGTATTGTGTTTCCAACCCCAATCCCAAAACCAATTTCCCTTCCTACCCCAACAAGCCAAAGCTACCCTCCTTTACATTCACGAGATTATTGAAAAGAATTCCAAAATTTTAGCCAAAAGAAACATTGACTCCTCAATCCCCACACCCCCCTTCAACATTTATTCTGATATTCTAAAGACCAATATGACCTAATGCTCGACTTAGGGGTTTCTCAAATCCCATACTCATGGTGAAAATATTACATAAACCAAACAAATAGATATTTAAGGTGTGCCTAAAAAAACATATAACAAACAACCAACATAATAGAATCTCAAAACCACCTATAACTAAACATTCTCACAAATCCAAACATATCATTAATTTTAATGAATTTAAAATTTTATCCTTCAACCCCATAACATCATTAAAAAAACCTTTAAAAAAACATCTTAATTATAATAATTTCAATAATGAAAATAACCATAATTTAAACTATTTCGAAACCTTTGATCCATCATTTATCCTCTGTACACTATAATTCTAACACATAACATTAGCTTCCTCGCTTTATGTGATTCCTCAATTAATTATGTTCTCACCTTCTAGGCCCTTCCATATTCTCCAGGCCCTACACAAACTCTCTTCCTTGTTTTCCCCTCTTCCTCCTTTCTCATTTTGTCCCTCCCTTCATGTTGTAATTGCTACCTAAATTCATATTTATCTTTATTTTGTTTTTTTAATCTCATTTATTTTTTACTTTTAAAACCATTTTTAATATTAATTTATTTCTTCTTCTTTTACTGTAATCGATACTTTTTATCTTTATTTTTTTCTTTTAAAAATCGATAATGATTTCCCTTCCTAATATACCATAAAAATTATTCCGTGCCCGATAATGATTTCCCTTCCTAGTATACCATAAAAATTATTCCATGCCCTGGGGCAATATTTTAAGTACTTCTTTCTATATGAATGCTTAGTGAGTCGTTCATGATATAGTTAAGCAACTAAATTGCTAGAAAAATATTCAAGTTAAAATTCCGCTGGTTTAAAAATGGTAATGTTAGTGTAACTTTATTAATAATCTTATTA
This sequence comes from Pinus taeda, assembly GCA_000404065.3. Classification (NCBI taxonomy): domain Eukaryota; kingdom Viridiplantae; phylum Streptophyta; class Pinopsida; order Pinales; family Pinaceae; genus Pinus; species Pinus taeda. Next base: position 110,722 of record APFE031571842.1, on the reverse strand, counting down.
ATAATTTTACTTTCATTAACAATATGACACGCTAATCCTTCTTTTTTGTTTTTAAGTTTTATGGTTTATTTTTGTTAATCTTA
>APFE031571842.1:48960-100353 GCA_000404065.3 Pinus taeda | reverse complement strand
TAATTTAAAATAAATTAATTAATTATTTCCAAGTAGTTGTTAAGACTAAATTCGATTTTAATTCAAAATTTAATTCAATGACAAATTAAATTGGAATATTCTTGTTGACATATTTCAACACTACCTCTCAACAAGAAAGGGATTATCTACCACCCCGATCCTGTCTTTATGGAACTCGAATTTACACTTTGACAATGCCTTTGTCAAAATGTCAGCATCTTGCTCCTATGTCAAAATATACTGCAGCAACATGATCCTCCTTGCTACACAGAGACTAAGATGATGATATCAAATGTCGATGTGCCTGGACCTATCATGAAATACTGGATTCTCAGAGAGTTTGATACAACTCTGATTATCACAATAGATCAAAATTGGATCCATCCTCTGATCAAACAAACCAACTAGGATTTTCCCCATCCAGATGGCATCACATGCTGCCTGGATTGCAGCCATGTATTCTACTTCTGCCGATCTGAGTGCAACCAACCTCTGTTTCCTGTTGTACCAAGAAACTGTCGCCGACCCAAGGTTGAAAATCCCTCCTAATGTGCTCTTCTGATCTGATGGACTCTCTACCCAATCTGCATCAGTGAAGCCCTATAGCTTCACTCCCTCTATTCTTATATACCATAATCCATACTAAGATGTGCCTCTGAGGTATCTCAATACATGCTTTGCTGCCTTCCAAAACATCTTAGTAGGCTAAACCATCGCTTGACTCAGCTGGTTCACTGCATAGCACAAATCTGGTCATGTGTTCACTAAGTACATCAGTGAACCCACGAGCTACCTGTACACAGTAGCCTCTACCACTTCTCTTGAAGTAGCAACCTCCTTCCTTCAGTTACCTACTAGAGGAGTCTGCATGGGCTTGCACTTCTCCATGTGGAATCTCTTGAGTATCTCATTAGCATACGTGCCCTGAGACACAAAAAACTCCCCATCCTTCTGCCACACTTCTATGCCAAGGAAGTAATGCATGAGACCCATGTCTTTTATCTCGAATTCTCTTGCAAGGTCCTCCTTGCAAGACACGATCAACTAAACATCACCAGTCAATATGAGATCATCAACATAAAGTACGATGATCAACAAATTACCTTTCACCACGATGTTGTACAAGTTTGCATCCACTTCACTCTTTGTGAAGCCCAACCCAGTGAAGTAGTTGTCTATTCTGGTGTACCAAGCATGAGGTGCTTTCTTCAGCACGTACAACGCTCTCTTGAGTCGGCACACATGCGACTCACAATCGAAGGTCTCAAAACCTTCCGACTGCTCTATGCACACTTCTTCCTCAATTTGGCCATTGAGGAATGCAGTCTTTACATCCATCTGATGCATCTTCAAACCCATCTATGTTGATAGTTCCAACATAGATCTAATAGATGAGTACCTTGTGACAGGAGCAAAAGTCTCATCATAGTCAATCCCCTCGACCTATGAAAAGCGATAGGCAACAAATCTTGCCTTATGCTTCTCCACACTACCATCGGTAGCTTGCTTTACCTTGTAAAGCCAACGGGAACTCACAACTGACTTGCTTTCCAGTCTCGGAACCACATCCCAAACACTGTTACGAAATATGGAGTCATGCTCCTCCACCATAGCATCAACTCAAATCGACTACTGCACTACTTCCTCAAGGGAAGATGGCTCAGTCTCAACATATTACCTAGCAAGGGCCATGTATCCAGTGTACCTCTTAGGTGACCTCCTTTGTCTGCACTGAGAAGATAGTGCTCCCACATTCTCTCTCGCATCCTCCAACACTCTGTCAGCTTCTCTTGTGTGCTTCCATCCATCTCTAGAAGACTCTACTTGAATGGATGTCACCACTCCTGGAACCTCTGCATGCAGCTGCTCCACATCAGTCTGAGGCTCCTCCTCCTTAGGAACCAACAGTTCCTCTATAGCCTGTAGTTGGAGCTCCCTCTCAAGGGAAACTTATATGCCCTTCTGCTCATCAAACTTGAGATCTTTGCGAACCACTATCCTCTGACTAGTAGGAAGGTACACCCGATAGTTGTGAGGTGTATCAGTGTACCCCACAAATATCCCCAATTTTGCTATCAACTCAAGCTTCTTCTGTGCATCCTTTGTCACATGGCAATATACCTATGAGAAAAATATCCTGAAGTGACACACATTTAGTCTCTTACCAGAGAAATATTCCTCTAGTGTCTTCATCCCAAATATGCGATGCGGGCTTCTATTATGAAAATAGACCATTGTGTTGCATGCCTCTACCCACAAGTGAAGTCGTAGGCCTTGGCCATGTAGCATTGCTCGTGATTCCCTTCAATAGTTCTATTTTTCCTCTCAACCACCCCATTCTACTGTGGGTTATGAGGTGTTGTCAACTCTCGTTTAATTCCTTCCGCTGCACAGAAGTCCTTAAACTCTTGAGAGACATATTCTCCACCGTCATCGCTTCTCAAGGCCTTGATCTTCTTTCCTGGCTCTTTCTTGACCAAAGCTTTGAATTCAAAAAACTTCGTCAAAGTTTGGTCCTTCTTCTACATGAAATAAATCTAGCATTTACAAGAATAGTCATCAACGAAAATCACATAATACCTTTGCTTCGTTGTGGATGTTGTTGATAATGATCCACAAAAATCAGTATGAACTCGCTCTAAGAAAACCTCTGCTCAATTGTCTCAATCATGAAAGGAATACTTGGTGTACTTTCCCAAGGTACAACCTTTGCATGTGTCAACTTGCTCAAGTTTACCTTTGGGAAGTCCTGTAGATAGCTATTGCACTATCTTCAAAGCCCCATGATACAAATGGCCTAACCGCTTGTGCCACAACTCCCTAATGTCTTGGCTTTGCACCAATTCTACTTTCATACTCAATGCTGCACAATCATCTACCTCTAGTTTATAGAGATTCTTCACTCGAATCCCTATCCTCGTGGTCTAACCTGTGGCTATGTGTCTTAGGAACACCTTTCATTTACTGAAGACAACATCGTAGCCTTTGTCCTCCAACATCACGACTGATACCAAGTTCTTCTTCTATCCAGGCACATACATCACATCTATCAAGGTGAGAGGATCTCCATGCTCCCTTTGAAAAGCAACCATGCCCACTCCTCAAACACTATACTTTCCATCGTCACCCATCTCTATGCACATCTTGAGGTCTTTCTCCTCCAAAGAAATGAATAAATTTTTATCATTGGTCATGTGGAATGAGGCTCCACTATCAAGATACCAAACACAACTCATCATCGATGACACCATGCATGCGATGAGGGTAAATTTCATTTCGAACTGAGAGGCTAATGCCTCACCTTCCCATCCTTTCTAGGATCCCTTATTGGACTTCTTCGATGGAAAATTAGTTGCATAATGTCCCATCTTGTGACAATTAAAGCATCTTACTTTAGACATGTCACCCTTCTTCCCTCCATGAGAAGAATTCGATTTGAAATAGGAAGTCTTCCTCTTCCCTTTCCTTGCCTTACTTGCTAAGGCTAGATTTTCTTAATCATCATTCTTGGATGAAGAACCATCTCATGTGCTCCTCCTAATCTCCTCCTGCATAAGATTTGACCACAGTCGTTCCCAATCTGGCAGTTTTTCCCTTCCATTCACATATTCCTAGTAGTTATTCCAACTCTTTGGAAGGCCAAGGAGAGTGAGGCTCACCATATCATCATCAACAATAGTTATTCCCACGCTACCAAGCTTATCTCTACATTTGGTGAGCTTGTTTAGATATGTGGAAATATTATCGCCCTTCTCCATCTTGATTCTTCGAAGCCTATCCTTGAGCGCCAATTTCCTTTGGTTGCTAATGTTTTGGTAGAGGTCCTTCAATGTCTTCCACGTTGAAAATGGAGTATCCTTCCCATGGAGACTCGAGACAATATGGTCTCGAACTCCCTCAAGGATGATCCGTCTTGACTTCGCCACACACTTCTTCCACTCATCCAACTCTTGTGCATTAGTTGAAGCTAGATTTGGGATTTCTTGATCAATGAATTCCTTCAAGCCATTGTCTTCTAATACAACCTCTATTCTATCTTTCCATGCTATGTAATTCATGCTACCTTCCAAGGCATACTCGAGTCTCAAGCCATAGAATGCCATTAGCCAACCTTGAAGTATGGTATGAATTCAATTTTTCCTGCAATCCTGAACTTCAAACTTCGAATTCTCTTCTCAGTATACGGTTCACAGCTCCAATACCATGTAGAAAATCTGTGATAGGTTAACTTGATAATGGAATATAAATCAAAGCAGAATACTATAACCTACTTCTACTATCAATTTGCGGAAGCTTAAAGATCGATCTGAACAATATGCCCAAAAGAAGAAGAATCAATGGCACAATACACATGAAAATAATCTTGCGGAAAGACTCAACTAAAAACCCCACACTATTTTATTATCATACATGTGGAAATACATAGGAATATTACAAAGCCTTAGCTCTCACAGCTAGCTAGCTCTCAGTACAATCCTCACAGATGATCACAAGCAATCTTGGCTTCTCTCCAACCTTCCTTTCTTCCCTCCAAGCTCCTATTTCCTTGCGTAGTTCCTTCTGGATTATTTTTATTTTACCAAGTGGAAAATCAATCCCTCAAAACTGTACAATCCTCAAGGAAGAATCCTTGACTGCATGCATGAGTTTTCTCCATGAGAAAACACATGCAACTAGTAGTACACTATCCTTGAACTTTAATCTCAACTAGGTCTTTCTCAGAATAGACATGCATGAGTTTTTGATGAGGGAATCTTCAGTTAACTGGAGTAGCACTTAGTTGAGTGCAATAATCATCAACTAACTGGTTAACTCACTATTAGTCCCAAAAATTTTGAACTAATTTAACTGGACCTTAACTCAGTAAACGAGCTAACTAAATACAACTAAAATATAACTCAAATCTTATCTCCTTAATTTAAGGGATAACTCTTGCATGACTTTAGAAAGACTTCTAACTTGAATTTCTCCAACTAATTAATTTAAAATAAATTGATTAATTATTTCCAAGTATATGTTAAGACTAAATTCGATTTTAATTCAAAATTTAATTCAAGGACAAATTAAATTGGAATATTCTTGTTGCCATATTTCAACAAACTCGATGCTTGTCTTGCCGCGGCTTATACTTTGCTTGGCTTCTTTCTAGTTGTTCCTGTACTCCCTGGTGAATTTCCTAGATTTGTTCAATGAACTTGGTTGCTTTGTTCACATCACTGTGTCCATCAACTGCTATGTCTTTTCCAAAGACAAAATCCAAGGGAGAGTTTGGTATAAAATCAAAACAAGTATAAAAAGGAGATCTCTGAGTAGAAGAATGCTTTGCATGGTTGTAAGCATGATGCACATAACACAAATGCTTATCCCAAAGTTTTGGATGCCTTCTGCAATATCCTCGAAGCAACTATATCACTGTCATGTTGAGCACTCCTGTCTGACTATGTGTTTGCAGATGAAATGCCGTGCTCTTCTTTAACTTTTTGTCCATTAACTCCCATAGACTTGACCAAAATTTCCTGACAAATTGAGAATCTCGATAAGATACAATAGAAGTGGGTAACCCAAAATGAACCCATACATTTTGAAAGAAAAACTTTGCAGTTTGTTCAGTTATGAACTGTTTATTACATGGTGTCAAAATACACATCTTACTGAACCTATCCAAAACTACATACAAATAATCATGACCCTTTCTAGACTTTGGCAATCCCCCAACAAAATCCATGGAAACACTTTCCTAAGGACGAGAAGGAATTGGAAGTGGAGTATACAAGCCTAATTTTCTATTAATTGGCTTGCTTGTAGCACTCATAGTACATCATTTAATATATCTAGAAATTGACTCATTCATTCGTCGCCAATAAGAGAATCTTTGTAATTGTGGAACTATTTTACTTACACCAAAATGACCTGATATGAGAGAAGTATGTGCTTATCGAATTATATTAACTCTTTTAGTTTGTGGAATGCATAAATTTCCCAAATGATATAAGAGTTTGTCCTTTATGAAATAATCCAATTCTTTTACTTGCTTTCCATGACTTAAAGTTTCATATACATCCTTAAAATCTATGTCTTGAGCACATTGTTCAGTGTAGCTCTCTTGAATTACTCAATTATGCTGAAGTATTGTGGATGCATTTGTAATTGGTCTTGATAACATGTATGCAACCTTATTATGAATGACTTTCTTATATCTGATAACAAGATGAAATTGTTGTAGAAAACCCATCCACCTGTAATGTCATGATTGTTGCAATTTATTTTGTGAGTGTAAGTATTGTAATGGTTGATGATCTCTATGTATGATTATTTCTTTACCCATTATGTAATGTTTCCACTTTTTAACACTCTGAACTAATGCATATAATTCCTTATCATATGTAGGATAGTTAACTATTGCTGATGTGAATGTCTCAGAATGAAAGCATATAGGCTTTATGTGCTACATCAACACTAGCCCCATGGCATATTCACTTGCATTTGTCTCGATCTCAAATGGATGCTGAAGATTTGGCAGTGCTAGTATTGGCGCTATACTGATCCTTTCTTTAAATGTGTTGAAGGCTTTCTATTGTTTGCCTCCCCACTGAAACACCTGTTTCACACTTGTCAAAGCATGTAAAGGAGCTGCAATCAAAGAAAAGTTAGCAATAAACTTTCTCCAATATTGTGCTGCACCTAAGAAACTTCTAACTTTTGTAGCAGTATTGGGCTTAGGCCAAATTACAATGACTTCAACCTTAGAGGGATATGTCTTCAATTCACCATCCCCTACAATATAACCCAAATAAATCAGAGATGTTATACCAAATTCACATTTTGACAGTTTTACATAGAGATTTTCTCTTTTCAAAACATCTAAAATCTGCTTTACATGCTTTACATGTTCTACTGAAAACAAGAATATCATCTAAATAGACTATTACAAAATCATCAATGAATGGTCTAAATACATCATTCATGACTAACATGAATGTAGCTGGAGCGTTAGTTAAGCCAAAAGGCATAACCATCCATTCATAGAGTCCTTGCTTTGTTTTGAAAGTAGTCTTCCATACATCCTGTTTTGCAACTCTAATATGATGGTAGTCGCTTGGAAAGTCTAATTTAGAGAAGTAAATTGCATCTTTTAACTGATCTAACAAATCATCAATACGAGGAAGAGGATAATGATTCTTTATTGTGAATTTATTTAATGCTTTAAAATGAATGCACACTCTCCATGAACCATCTTTCTTTTGCACTAACACAATAGGTGATCCACATGGTCATCTTCTTGGTCGAATAAACCCTTGATCGAGCAACTCCTATACTTGCTTCTTTATCTCTGCATTCTCTGGACCTAATAGCCTGCACATTCCAATGTTAGTTAGTGGAGCATCTTGCCGCAATTAAAACTCATGTTCTATCTCTTGCTTGGGTGGAAGCCCTTTAGGCTCTTGAAACAAAATATCATAATTGGAAACAAATTTAACTAGATCTGATTTCTGTTTAGGATTACAGCCTTGGAAGGCATCGGATTTATCAATATCTTTTGCTTTTACAATCATAAGTAAAAAAAAATTACTTGAATTTACAATTCTTTTCATCTGCCCTGAATTTATGAGAGAGAAATTATCTTTGAGTTTATGAGCCCTTACAATATATTCAGTTCCATCCTTAGTGAGTTGATACTTATTTTCAGCTAGATAGAAGATAGCATTTCTATCGTACAAGTATGGACTTCCTAATACAATTCCACATATGTCTAATGGGACTATGTCTAACTCAACCTCATCTACAAACTTTGACCCAATAACAAAACGAAGTTTACATTGTTTCATAACGTGTAGCTTAGTTTTATCACACACCCAACCTAATGGATATGGCTTTTTATGAGGTTTTGTTTCTTGACCCAACTTCTTTACAATTGCTTCAAAAATCAAATTAACTTGTGACCCACTATCAAATAAAGTAGCAATTTTAGTATGCTTGGAAATGACTCTAATGTGAAATAGCTCATTTCTTTTCCTCTCATCATTATCATTATCATCAAAATGCGAAGAAGTACTTGTAGATTCTTTAGAATCTTTACCTTTTATACCTGTAGCTATAACCGTTGTCTCGTCACCTGAATCTGATCCCAAGTCCTTTTAAATAGCAACAAAATTCTTTCGCTCTTTACTTCCAAACTTCTTAGGCTTCAATTACGGATGCAATGACCAACAGTGTGCCTCATCGTGACCTTCCTTATTACAATGAGTACATGAAGGTTTATCTTTCTTCACAATGTTTGTTTTCTTCTCCTTCCATTTAAGTTACTTCTTGCCTTTATTATTGCTTTCAATAGGTTTGGATGATTTCCCAACATCTTGGGTTACATTTTTGCCTCTATCTTCTAGATGAGTTTCTTGGACCGTACATCATTTAAGTTAGTCGGATTAAACATAAGTATGGTATGCCTCAAATAACTATGAAGACCACCTATGTATTTCAACAATGTCTCTAGTGATTCCAATGATATGGCTAATGTTAAAGCTCTCTTATGAAGTTCCTGAGTATAACTTTGAACACTTTGACCATTTAATTGACATAATGCTTTCCAACCCATAATTGCTTATTGCATATAAGGCAAAGGATAAAATTTATTTTTAATAGCAGAAACAAATTCATTCCAAGTTGAAATGATTTTACCATGCTTTTTGAGATCTGCTTGTGCCTTGCCTTCCCACCATACAAGTGCAGTACCTCCAAGTTGAAGGCCTACAAGCTAGATCTTCTTCCTTTCTGAAACAACTTTCTACACCCTATAATACACTTCAATTTGTCTTATCTGATTTTCAAGATTTTCAACATTCAGTTCTACATCATAAATTGGAAAATCAAATTTTACATTTAATTTGATCACAGAGGATTTCTTATTTTTCTTCTTAGAAGGGCCAAATTTATGAGAAGAAGAGGATGATGATGATGATGGTGATGATGGAGGAGATGGTGGAGGAAGCATTTCTCCCTTTCCCTTATCTTCTTGATCTTTAGGTGATGAAGTTCCTTCATGTTTGTTCTTCTTAAACTCACGATACATCTCTTCCACCATTGCACGTATCACAGTGAAACTATCTAGAAATTGAGATTCTGACCCAAGTGTGGTTTCATACACCATCCTTCTTTGTGAAAAGACCCTTCCAATATCTGGATTCACCTCAACAAATTCACCTTCACCTCGTTCGAGCCTCAACCTAGTAAGCATTCAAATCCTCACATAAACTTGTCAAACCTTAAAAACCTTGGAGCTATGATACCACTTGATCCATTAATGAAATAGGTATTACAGACTTATCTGAAGTTGTTTATGTTACTTATTGCAATAGATCAAAAAGGTTGCAAATAACATAAACACATAAGAAAATTGAAAACACATTCAAACACATCAACATAGCAAAATTTAATAAAGGAGTTCACCAGACTTCCTAGCTACATCTCCTGGTCCTTTAGCTTCTAGTGTTGATCGCTTTATTTTGTCTTCAAAATTATGTTACAGGCATGAACTCGAACACAGAGTCTCAAATGAGAAAATCTACCTCACCATTGTGTTCAGCTCGCAATTTCGAGTCAAACAAGTACAAACTTGACCATATTTGGCCACTATGACCTCTAGACCCTTTGGAATGGTCCAAACCCACCTTTGTCCCTGCAAAACTACTCTCTGTTTGGAAACAACCACATCGGACTACATAAAACCACCTCGATCTACGCGTTGGTGGTATGGTAGGTTTGGCACCTACAATAGTTTAAATGAAAACTTGTTCGGCTTTGTATCAAGCCCGAACATGTGACATGTTGGTTAGCGGAGATGTGTTAAAGCGTTGGTATATAAGGTTGGAGGTCGGCAAGTCGAAACCCCTGCCCGACACTCCCATCATTTTACATTGGATATACATAGACTATGGTTCATTCCGCTATGGTTCCACTTGTTGTTGCTTTTTATGTGGTTTGGTTGGTTTATATGTGCTATATGGTCACCACCGCCCATTGCATGTGGGATATTACATTAATAACTTAAGGGTTCTGGTGGTCGTGGGGTTGAACCCGACTGTCGGCCCTTTTTTTTCCGGTGACCTAAATCCCGCACTCAATAAATATAAATGGTTCACTTCGGTTACCAAGTCCTACAGTAGCCCAACCGATGAGCTAGTTTTGGCGAAGTCTTAGCCATTCCAAGAGGTCAGGGATTTGATCCTCCCTGATCCCCAAAATTTTGGAAATAAGGCCGCATTGGGCTACCACGTGTCAGCACTGGATTGACCAATATGAACCAATCACAATCTGCCATGAAACCTCCTCTGTTGACATCATCTATGACCCGTTTCTCATTCCCGAGTTGACACGTGTCCCTGTTGACGTAGGCATTGACCTGGTTGACCGTTAGCTATTGACTTTTGACTTGTTTGCCCTAATTTTCCATAAACTTTGACTAGCTTTAACTTCTTCATTTGGACTCGGATTTACGGACCATTCACACCGTTGGAATCATATCGATGAGCACTTCGACTTGATCCCACTTTCATCTGCATTTGAAGACTTTGAGATGGAGGAAAAAATGGATCCATTTTGGAACATTCATGGTTGTATGTATGCTGCTAAGTAGTGAGAAGTACCTCTGCAAACATATATTTACTAGTGTTATTTGATAACCTATAGTACCTGTATTGAAGTGCATATTTAATCATGCTAATTGGTGACAAATGTATTCATGAGGAATAGAGCTTGAGACCTTAATTCACGCTCCACATTTTCTACATTTTCACCTCCTCACTCTTCCATATTTCTACTGGATATTGTTGCTTAGTATTATGTACTATGTCCAACCCTCTGCATCAATTTCCCTCCTGCTCTTCCTCTTGTTCACCTATACTACAACAACAATGTTAAGTTGCATATTTTTGTGTGTTGACCACCAAAACCAAGACATTTCTCTTTAAGATCAGCATATCTACCAGTGTGTATTTTCTTGAGTTTACTTTGATGAAGGACTATTGAACAGTCCCCTAAATTATCCCTTTCCAAATTACATGACATATGGAGTGCAGAAGAAAGCTTTCAGGTAATATTCAAAATAACTCCTCTTAGCCCTAGGCATTAGTCTCCTATTAACCCACAGGCTGTCTCTAGGAGTGACAACATCTTTCTGGAATCATTTTCAGGGAACGAATCAGAAAAAATTTCCTTGGGTGCAACAAATTTTACATTCCAACTGCTGGGTGAGCAAGGGAAGTTTGGGTTGAATATCTCTCACCTTGACAACTCCATTGTTTGAATCTTATTATAAACACCATGGCAAATCCACTGTCTATATGCTTATTTTGTCATCTTGGCTTTCAAAATTCCTCGTACTTGCTCTGATGCTAAACAACAGAAAACTTCCCCTACATTTGAACTTGATATCACTCACCTGAAGGGGTTTTCAAAATGGCCCTTCCTGCATTCTTGGCCAACAAATTTTCCCCACTAAATTTTTCTTTTGTTGCTGGTTATCCCCATCATGTCCCTTCATTTCATGAATGGTATACCTATTTTTCTAGATTTAATGGAAGAAAAGATAGAAGGTCAAACCATCACCTCAAGGATTTTCATGAATGCATGGAACAATGAGGTATTTTTGTTTTTAAATATGAAAATGAAATTGTTCATGTATTCTTTAGATGAAGATGCTAGAGTTTGGTACAGAACAATACCTCATGGTAGCATATCTTCCTTAAATATCTTTCACATAACATTTAATATTTTTTGCAAAAGATTATATCCACAGGGACTGCTACGTTTGAATATTTTTATGCACATTTTCATGTTCAAAATATTTTTGAGGCTAATGATCATGTTGAATATGTTTGTGGGGCTCAACTCCAAGAAAACATATACTTTCATCAAGAAGCACTACATAGGAATCAAGAAAGGGAAGAAGGATACATTATCAAATAGAAAATAAACCCTCATAGATATTATTTTGCCGAATTTTATGATTCTCCTTCATATGATTTTTATGACTCCAATGGCATGTTAAGCAATGCAGGACTATAATAGTCCCAGTCATGGGAATATGCACAAAAAGAGGAGGCCCACCAAGAGGTCAAAAAAGACGCTCGAACTCACGATTCACGTCCTTCAAAAGGAAAATAAGTTCAAGAAGCTAGTATTGAAGTGGATAAAGATTCTCTAATTTATGATTCATATGATTCAGAGGAGGATGAGATGATTGTAGATTGTCAAAGAGATTTTCTTACAAACAAGTGGGGAGAACATTACCAACAACAATTCCTTCAAGAGGAGCCCAAAGTTGAATAGCCAAGCAATGTTTATGGCTACCTATTGCAGAAAGATTCCTATTGGGAAACTGTTCAAGAGAGGGAGAGAGCCAGAAATGTTTCTCACTAGTTCTATGACCCAGTAGTTGACTACATGACAACATTCTTTGGTTATCAGTAGATGTTGTTTCTAGGGTATGTATCAAGATTTTGTTTTGAATATTTTTAATGGTGCATGCTTGTTTTGATTTTTAAATCTTAACAACATGGAGGCATTAGATCTAGCACACAAATTATGACCTGGTATCACTGGAAGGTTGACCTCACTTGGGTGAATTGATCCCTATCGATAAGTAGGAGTTGTATATAAATAAGCTCACTAGGTGAGGATTCAATTTCCATTTTTTATAATTTATAGTTCTACATTTCATTTTTTATGAGGAGGGGACTCCCAACAAATAAAGTTCCATGAAGGTTTTCAGGTTTTACAGGTTCATTATATTTTTGAATCCATGCCCAATGGTGAAGGCTACTATTCTACAGGTTATTAGCAACTCGCCAGCAAGGCACTGTCCCCAATTGGAGCCCATGTTATCACTTGCTGAAAATTTGTTCAAATGGTGCCAAATGATGTTAAAAGAGTGCAAAAGAGAAGATATGTTTATATTCATATTCCAAGCCACAGAAGGACTAAAATCCTACATCGGATCCTCTGTATTGGAAAGTTCTCTGAACAATATTTCTAATGATATGTGGACATCCAAAAATGGGCTCTTGGATCAAAATATATGGTCTTCTGAAGTTTCAAGGATTAAAGCCTTGGGAAGGCATATCACAATATCGACGATCGGATATTTGAGATCCTGGCACATCGGCGATCTCATATCAAATGTCCCTGCATATCAATGATCGCATATCGAAGGTCCAATGACATCAGGCATTATCGAAACTCAGATGAAATCGACACATGGCAATATCGCAACATCAAAACATCGGCAATCGAAGGATCAAAACTTCTAAAAGTGTAAACCTTTTAAGAGTTGTGATATTCAAAAAGTTCCAACAATGACAAAAATCACCGGGGAGCACTGATAAGGACATGTGGCAAGATGATTTGGCATTTTTAGGAGCCTATGGGGATAAATCAGGGTGACATGTGTCACCACTCATGAGGTTCCATGTTGAGTGATGATGTCATATTGGATATCGCATATCGGAGGTTGAGGATGTTGGAACTTTATAACAGTTTTCAATTGGAAAGTTTCGATAAGGGGCTCTGTTATGCGGCTAGCACATGGTCTAGAAGAACTTAAAGAACTAGGGGTAGAAAGATCTTAAAAAAGGAAAAACAACCCCCAGGTAGGAACAAAATTCCCTAAAAACCTTAAGGTTAAGCCTCCAATCACCACACCTAGTTCCATGGAGGAGAATAGAAATGGGCTAAACAAAAGGGCCCAAGGGCATTAAAACTCATTATTTTCATAAGTCTTTTAATAATAAACTTCTGATAAGGCAAAGCTCTGCTATAGCACTCCGATAGTGTAATACGGAGAGGTAAGATATGGATGAGTCACCAGTTTTGATTTTGTGACACCACTAAGGCCACCACAACTGATCAGACCTAGCTCTAGAAAGTTGGATGTTCAAGCGGTTAAGGGGAAAGCGACAAATGAACCAACCGAGTGACTAAAGAGGAGAATCGTGGAAAATACATACGTTGATCAGAGGTCATCATAGGAATGGCAGGGAGATATTTACCTCAATCATCATTCAATTTTCCTTTTGTCCTTTAGTCTGTAATTTCTACATTTTAAAGAAAGGAATCAAATAAAAATTATAATGATTTGGTAGCAGATCTTCACACGCTGAGACAAATAGTTGATCAAACAGATGGAGCTTGGCTAAGATATTTTTGGTATTGCTTTCAAATCTCCCCCTCTCCTTATAAAAAGAGGAAAGAAACACTTAACAAAGGGTTCCATAATTCTGCACCCAAAAGGCCCAAATTATGTGGTTCCACTTTGGTTCAATTTTCTTGGTCATGAGGTCCTTGAGATATACAAATACTAAATGTAATGGATTGGTGATTTGGACTCCATATTGAAGGTTATTGAACTATTTTTGTTGATTCCAATCAAACCAATGCACAATATGTTTTCCCCTTTGCATATCACTTCATGAATGTCTTTCCTCTTCTTAAATTGTGTTATGAAGCTGTCGGTTTCACTCTCATTCATGGTTCTATGTATGCTTCTAAGTAGTGAGAAGTACTAGTGTAAACATAGATTTACTAGTGGTATTTGGTAGCCTATAGTACCTTTATTTAAGCACATATTTACTCATGCTAATTGGTAATAAATGTCTTCTTGAGTCATAGAGCTTGAGACTTTAATTCACGCTCCACTTTTTCTGCATTTTCACCTCCTCACTCCTCCATATTTTGGCTGGAGATTGTTGCTTAGGACTATGTACTATGTCCAACCCTCTGCATTGATTTCCTTCCTGTCCTTCCTCTTGTTCACCTATACTACAATAAAAATGTTAAGCTGCATATTACTGTGTGTTAACCACCAAAACCAAGACATTTCTCTTTGCGATCAGCCATACCTACGAGTGTGTATTTTCTTGAGTTTACCTTGATGAAGCATTATTGAACCAAGCACCTGAATTATCCCTTTCCAAATTATGTGACATATGGAATGAAATAGAAAGCCTTTAGATAGTCTTCAAAATCACTCCTCTCATATGCCCTAGGAAATAGTCTCCTATCAACCTATAGGTTCTCTCTAGGAGTGACAATAGCCTCCATAGATTATGGGTATATGGTCTCGGAACCTATGTCCAACTCATCCTGAATCATGTGCAACATGGTGACGACCATGATAGGACCACCAATGTACTTCTGCATGTGTTTTGCGCTCAACTCCAAGTCATCCCTGGTGGCCTCTCACCTTAGTTGCTCCATGTACTTGTTGATCTCTGGTCGAACTTGGTTCTTGTTCTTAGCTTCAGTGAGGGAACCGATTGATGGGATCTTGTGTGTTCTTACCATGAAATCCAAACTCTTATACAACACTGCATATGAAGCATGTATAGTACTGATGAATGGGGTGAGCTGCTCATATTTCTTGATCAACATCCAGACCTTTTCCTTATCTATCTCTTCCTGTGGCTTCATCAACTTTGACAAGTAAAGCGGGGCCCCTTTTTACCACATCGTCCACTCTTTCACATGGGTGATGACATCATGTATGTCCCTAAGATTTTGAACAAACGTTTTGATCTACTACTGTAAGCCTTGCACATGGACAATTGCTTTATGCATGATGATGAATCTATCATAAAACTTCTGCATGGTAGTCTCAAGTGTTAATACTTCAACTACCACTTTCCTCATCTCTACCATTGCAAAAATTGTGCTATACTCTTTGGATTGTTTTTCCTCTTACCTAGCAACCTACAAGTTCTTTTCCATTTCTACATTCTCAACTATCAGGGAATTAACATTTGATATCGTGTCTCCTACATAGGCCAACGTGGCATCATCAATGGAAACTTGATGGTTTCTGACATCTTCCACTATCACCCTTTCCTTCATGAATGTAGGTGACACGTGATCATTCGGAAAGTGATTTATCCATGCTTGTATAATCTCCTTGTGCAACTCATCAAATGATATATTGTACACAGGCATCACCGGATCATCATCAAGGAGAATAGGCCCTCCTTGTTCTCTCGGTACTGGCTCTGACACTAGAGGTGGTGGAGACTGAGAGGTGACCTCAGGTGCTCTTGGCATGAGAACAGTATCCTCATCCTATGGCTCCTTCCCCAAATCCATGTCTGTCACTTCAATCAATTTCTCAATCTACTGGGGAAGCTCCTGATCCTACATCTGTTCACCCTCTTCTTCAGTTGTCGGTTGTTCTGACTCCTCAACCTATATGGGTGCTTTTTTCTCTGTCATCATGCCTTATCTTTCTTCTTCCTCCTTATTTTGATTCTATTCCCTCTCTCTCCTTCTTAGCTCTTTCTCTTCCTTCAACTTCTTCTCCATTTCCTGCAAAAATTTTGTTATCCTTCCTCTAGTATTTTATTTCCTCTCTTCCTTCGCTCTACCCTTTCTAGTCGTTGCTCCCTCTTTGCCTCCATTGCCAAAGTTGCGTTCTCCAAGATAGGATCTGCTCTCATGTTGTAGCTTTGCTCTACCTCTGGGTTCTCAGAAATATTCCTCTTGCCCTTGTACTATGCTAGCTTGTTGCTTATTGATGTTGTTGTTTTTGCATCATGTGCTACTGGTGGCAGTAGAGCAACCTTCCAAGCTGTGGGTATACTAGGTGGTTCATTGAGCTTGGAGTCATTGTAACAATACCTCCAAGGGTCCTCCTCTACCCCATCACATTTCCAGTGGATCCATGGATAGTACACCTTCACATAGTGGTTCTTGCAAATATCGTGGGGATCATACAGATTAAAGTCTTTGGTTTTGAACTCAAACTTCACTATCTCCTTAGCTTCGACATCCACATCCTTCAAGCTCTTAATCTCGTACAATACAATCCGCAAAGGAAGAGTAGGTAATGGTGCCTTCTTCCTCCTATGCAACCCTACTGATAACCCTATGGAGATGTGATATGAGACCTCTTCCATGACCAACTTGTTCATGGAATACCTTGTTAGAACATGTGGAGGCTTCTCTTCGCCAAACATGCTGATGAAGGTGCCACTAGGTGAGGCATACCAATCTGCAATGTCAAGGATTGTCTCCATTGACTCTTAGGACATGCAAGGTGGATCTTGCTCAAAGATCAAGTTGTACAATAGGATGAAGAAATGGTCAATCATCCTCGCCATAACCCCTCTATAGTTGTAGTCAGAAAGAAACTTATAATAAATGTTGACGAAAGTCTCTTTCATTTTCCATGTGTAGCTCATGCTAGGAAACTGATGTTGGGCATAGATTGCATCAAGTAAGTATGTGGACATGTAGAATCTTACTTGCTCATCCTTGGGCAGATTCTGGGTGTTAGTGACATGGAATTTCAACTGAAGAGCCAACAAATCCAACTAGTTGAATGGCCTTCCATCATTCACCAAATGGTCCAACACAACCACCCAACCCTCAAGAAAGGTATTCGTTCTCTCTTGACCATATAATCAACATGAAAATATGATCAAGAACTCATAGGCCTTCCTAGGAGACTTTGTATTGCAAACATTATTGGGTTTCATTTTGAACTTTGATGGCTCTTTCACCCAGCGCTTGACAATATCTTTGTTGTTCACAAACCTATGGGTGGCATATAAAAGTGTGTCCATGTGATTCACCAGCTGAGGTAAATGTTACATTTGTTTATAGTTCTGCACCCTAAAGGTGGCAAGCTATACCCTACTAGCACTACTCAATGTGATAGTCTTTGGATCTATGTGTGAGACAATCCAGCGGATGATGTCCGAACATGGGAAGGTGGGGTACCTACATGCAACCTTGTATAATATTGATTGTTGGATACTGATATAAACATGTTGATCCTCTAAGTCTTCCTTGGAGTCCTCTGCAATGGTATCCTTGATTTGCTTCCATGTCAACTTTATGCCCTTCTCAATGAACAACTTAGTGTCTACATAAATGAGCAAGTTCACTTATGCCTACTCAAATGCTTCCCCAATACTACTCTCGACAATATCCTTTGATGCAGCTCTCTTAGAGGCCATGTTAACTATAACTGCTAAAGATATGCTCAATAACTGTTGTACTTGGAGATAGAGAGGACACTCATGGCAAATGTTATCTTAGAACCAAAAGCAACTTCAAGAACAAACCAAGCAACCAACCGAGCTAATGTTGG
Organism: Pinus taeda; assembly: GCA_000404065.3. Taxonomy (NCBI): domain Eukaryota; kingdom Viridiplantae; phylum Streptophyta; class Pinopsida; order Pinales; family Pinaceae; genus Pinus; species Pinus taeda. The sequence goes on along the minus strand of APFE031571842.1, from coordinate 82,220 downwards.
CAGGGATTGTGCAATCCTGATTCACACAGGTGATTGACTGCATGCTGGAACTACACATTTCAGAATCATAGCAGCTAGTGGGGAGGTCTTCGTGACTGGCACTATGCAATGCATAGTTCAGTCTAGGCACAGGCTAGGAGAGGTGCACATTACGTAGTCTCAGTGGCCAAGGCTTGGGGTTGGCTTCTACAATGACACACTATGTAGTTCGAACCAGGCCTAGGCAACCTTTGTACAATTCCATAAGCCAAGTTCGAGGCCTTGAGCTCTAGAAATGCATAGCGCATGCTAAGGAAATGAGATCTTGGCCAAGGAAGCCCAAATCTACCCAAGGGGAGTGTGAAATCAAACAAATCTAAAGGATAGTGTGATGCTGAATGTAGATCTAAGTGAATGATGATTCATGCAAGTGAAACAAGTGCAGGAATGAATCAAACTGAACGAAAACAAAGAATGTGGAGAGAGTCGTTGCAACAGCAACCGTTGGTGCAAAACCTAGGTGATGCATATGACACTTGGGAAGGGAAATGAAAAATATTAAACAAAAATTCTACAGGCTAAAAAAAGTTAAAATGCCAATGATCATTCAACAAAATGAGTGAAACAACACTCTCACAAGCTAAACAAACTAGAACAACAACAAAAAGAAGCAAAATACTAGAAAAGCAAGACTTACCCGAAAAAGAAACGACAATCACACCAAAGGTTCCTTTATCTTCTCAAGAATGTCAGAGCTCCAAGATTGAATGTGTAAATGAGATCTGGTAACATCAATTAAATATATTTGATTGACTTAGGGTTTATGAGGCAAAGGCCGAAAATCAAGGAAAAAGTGACACTTGGCGATAGTTTCCAACATAACCCAAGTACCTTCTTTGGACTGCTAAAAGTAGATCCCTACTTTTTAGGGATGCTTTTTCAATTTTTTCCTTTTTGTTTTTTTGGAAAAGTTTCCATGCATTTCCTGGAGAGATTGTGTAGCTTTGGGAAGAACTCGGCAACTGACTGGCTCATGCACTGAGTAACTTCTGAGGAAGAAGCTTTTGTGCAATTTATGGGTTGAGTGGATCTCATCTGCCTCTGAGGCTCTACATAGTTTCCCAGTTGAAGGTTGGTTGTCAACTAGCTCTGCACAATTTGGAGTTGAAGGCTCACTATCAACTTGGACTATGCAATTCTCGAGAGCAAGGTTGGTTTCCCTTGAGGATTACATAGTTCACTAAGGCAAGTCGAGAACTATGTGAAGACCAAGTGAAGAGATCAACTTATTGGTTTGATATTAAACCAAGTAAGAAAACACAAGCCATAATGCAAAGGATAAAACTCAATCAAAGCACAAGTACTTAGGTTAGTGTGAGATGAGCTATTGTGGTTTAGAAGGGAGGCTCCAAAATGAAGCTTAGGCAAAAATTTGGAGGGTAGCTGTAGCCACTACAACATGACCCCAAAGGAATCTTCTTAGCATTAGAAGATACTACTACTCAGACTTATACCCTCCTGAATTTCTCCTAGTTCTTCTCTAGAGCCTGCTCCGCTCCTTTGCTAGTCCAATCGAATGGAAAGTTCGTTTTTATATAGGATTTCATGGGAGAAGTTTCCAAAACAAGCCATTGGCTTATTGGCAAGTTGTGGCAAGTTATGTGGGGGCAAGATGTGTTCAAAACCTGCCCACCCCAAATTTATTTCAGACTCATTTAAAATACGTAGAATTTTGTTTTTTTGAGTTCAATCATTGTTTGGATTTTAGGCCTACTCTTTGGTGGGTTGACCCACATGGGTCAGGGGAGTTCATACCCCACCGACCTCCAACATGTGGTTGTTTCATAAGTAGGAGGGTCCGCTGGGGATGGCCTGCCCACCACATATAATATGACATGTCGTTACATAGTTGTTAACTGGTGGGTTGGTCAGGTCTGCTGGTGGGTGACCCTCCCACCCCATTTTAATATAATATATATTCAATGTCGTTGGGGCATGGCAGGGGTGGCGACTCGCCACCCAAATTTTAATATTTTTTTTTTTTAATTTTTTAAAACATAGCAGTTAGGATTTTGGATTTTATTTTTAAGGATCACTGGCGAATTAAAGAAGTGACAAATTTTCCCATTCTAGTGGTCAAATTCTATGCGCCAAGACTCTGCCAAATTATTGCCTCGTTAGCGACTACCACTTGGACTAATTTGACTAGAACTTTGACCAGATATATCTTGAGCATATAAAATCAGATTTGAGTGTCATTTGGACTGTTGGAATCAGGGAAACAAGCACTACGATCTTGTTCTAGTTTCACTTCCATCTAATGACTTTGATTTTTGACATTTTTCAAGGCCACTTCTATTTCTCAAGCCACCTAGATCAGCAACCCAAGGAGAAAAAATTGTTATGTACAAGAACCTCCCCAACTTTAAATCCTTCACCCTAATATAACCCTCGAACTTGAAACTCTTTAAATTGAAACCATTCATTTAAAACCTTTCCAATCTGATACCCTGTAGTCAAAAGCCATTCAGCCAAAAACCTCTCATCCTGAGATCCTTCATTCTGAAAATTTTCACTTAGAGGTCCTCCAACCAAAATTAGATAATTTGAAACCTACATGTCCTCAATCAAAAACTTTCCAAATTGAAACCATTCAATCAGAAGCACTTTTTATTGAGAAACCTAGCAGGATGGAAAAATAGATATCCATGTTCTTGGCTACCTTTCCCAGAGGAAGAAGAAACTTTACATGACTTCCTAGGTTATCAGGAAAAAATGTGTCTGCTATTGTGTCTCAATGAAGATCAATTACTTATATGGGAGAAATAGATTTGACTGGAGAAGCTTCTAGTGAAGGAGGGGAAGCTTGTTTGGATCAAGATGTACAAGATAAATTGGAAACAATATTGGCCTTGGGTGAATTGGGAAAACAAGAAGTAATAATAGGATTGTGGTTTATAGGAGATATGATGATTGAAAAAGCATGAAGTCCTGAAAATTTTCAAGATTCACAGGAAATGCACTTAGATCAAGGAATACCGTATGTTAAATATGTACAATCATCATAGAGGATCGACTTGGACCAAGAAGTGAAGAATGTAGAAGTGGTTTAGGTACTAGAAAATGTGGAATTTTTGTTAGAATCTATGGATGTTGAAGAAGGAGCAACTATTATGACTCAAGACTACATTGTTGATTCCTCAACAATAGGAGTTCTAGATCCCCCTATTAATTTTCCAAAGGCTATTTCTCAGGAATATCCTATTGAACATGTAGCTACTTTAGTTTAAGAATTTCCTCTTGATTCCTAAGTGACTATGGCTTAGGAACCTGCTATTGATTTTTCAGAAATTGTAAACCAAGAACTGTTCATCAATTCTCCAAACTCCATGGTTCAAGAATCTTCCACTAACTCTGCAACCACCACAGACCAATAACCATCCATTGACTTTGCAACCATCACTAAGGAAAGCCTAGAACTAGGTGAAGACCAAGTGAAGAGATCAGCTTGCTGGTTTGATATTAAACCAAGTAAGAAAACACAAGCCATAATGCAAAGGATAAAGCTCAATCAAAGCACATGTACTTAGGTCAATGTGAAATGAGCTATTGTAGTTTAGAAGGGAGGCTCCAAAACGAAGCTTAGGAAAAATTTTGGAGGGTAGCTATAGCCACTACAAAATGACCCCAAAGGAATCTTCTTAGCATTAGAAGATACCACTACTCAGAATTATACCCTCCTAAATTTCTCCTAGTTCTACTTTGGAGCCCACTCTGCTCCTCTGCTAGTCCAGTTGAATGGAAAGTTTGGTTTTATATAGGATTTCGTGGGTGGAGTTTCCAAAACAAGCCATTGGCTTATTGGAAATTTGTGGCAAGTTATGTGGGGGCGAGATGTGTTCAAAACTTTCCAACCCCAAATTTATTTCAGACTCATTTAAAATACGTAGAATTTTTTTTTTTTTTGAGTTTAGTCATTGTTTGGATTTCGAGGTCGCCTCTTGGTGGGTTGACCCACATGGGTCGGGCGGGTTCATACCCCACTAACCTCCAACATGTGGTTGTTTCATAAGTAGGAGGGTCCATAGGGGATGGCCTGCCCACCACATATAATATAACATGTCGTTACATAGTTGTTAACCGATGGGTTGGGCGGGTCTACTGGTGGGTGGCCCTCCCACCCCATTTTAATATAATATATATTCAATGTTGTTGGGGCATGGCAAGGGTGGCGGCTCGCCACCCAAATTTTAGTATTTTTTATTTTTTGTAACAGAGTAGTTAAAATTTTGGATCTGATATTTAAGGGTCACTGGCGAATTAAATAGGTCACAAATTTTCCCATTCTATTGTCAGATTCTATGTGCCAAGACTCTACCAAATTGTTGCCTCGTTAGTGACTGCCACTTGGACTAGTTTGACTAGAACTTTGACCGGATATATCTTGAGCATATAAAATAAGATTTGAGTGTCATTTGGACTATTGGAATGAGGGAAATGAGCACTACGATCTAGTTCTGGTTTCACTTCCATCTGATGACTCTGATTTTTGAGAATTTTCAAGGCCACTTCTATTTCTCGAACCACCTAGATCAGCAGCCCAAGGAGAAAAAATTGTTATGTACAAGAACCTCCCCAACTTTAAATCCTTCACCCTAATATAACCCTCCAACCTAAAACTCTTCAAATTGAAACCGTTCGTTCAAAACCTTTCCAATCTGATACCCTGTAGTCAGAAGCCATTCAGCCAAAAACCTCTCATCCTGAGATCCTTCATTCTGAAAATTTTCACTCAAAGGTCCTCCAACCAAAATTAGATAATTTGAAGCCTACATGTCCTCAATCAAAAACTTTCCAAATTGAAACCATTCAATCAGAAGCACTTTTTATTGAGAAACCCAGCAGGATGGAAAAATAGATATCCTTGTTCTTAGCTACATTTCACAGAGGAAGAAGAAAATTTACATGACTGCTTAGGTTATCAAGACAAAATGTGTCTCCAACCAAAATTATATGATTTGAAACTTACATGTCCTCAATCAGAAACTTTCCAAATTGAAACCATTCAATCAAAAGCACTTTTTATTGAGAAACCTAGCAGGATGGAAAAATAGATATCCTTATTCTTGGATACCTTTCCCAGAGGAAGAAGAAAATTTACATGAATGCCTAGGTCATCAAGACAAAATGTGTCTCCTATTGCATCTCGATGAAGATCAATTACTTATATGGGAGAAATAGATTTGACTAGAGAAGCTTCTAGTGAAGGAGGGGAAGCTTGTCTGGATCAAGATGTACAAGAGAAATTGGAAACAATATTGGCCCTGGGTGAATTGGGAAAACAAGAAATAATAATAGGATTGTGGTTTATAGGAGATATGATGATTGAAAAATCATGAAGTCCTGAAAAAGTTCAAGATTCATAGGAAATGCACTTAGATCAAGGGATACAATATGTTAAATATGTACAAGCATCCTAGAGGATGGACTTGGACCAAGAAGTGAAGAATGTAGAAGTGGTACAGGTACTAGAAAATGTGGAATTTTTGTTAGAATCTATGGATGTTGAATAAGGAGAAACTACTGTGACTCAGGACCCGGTTGTTGATTCCTTAACAATAGAAGTTCTAGATCCCCCTATTAATTTTCCAACGGCCATTTCTCAGGAATAGCCTATTGAACATGTAGATATTTTAATTCAAGAATTTTCTCTTAATTCCTAAGTGACTATGGCTTAGGAACCTGCTATTGATTTTTCAAAAATTGCAACCCAAGAACTGTCCATCAATTCTTCAAAAACCATGGTCCAAGAACCTTCCACTAACTCTGCAACTACCACAATCCAATAACCATCCATTGACTTTGCAACCATCATAGTTCAAGAACCCTATGTTGACTCTCTAATTACCATAGTTCGAGAACCTCTTGTTGACTCTTTAGCCACCATGAATCAAGAACGTCTTATTAATTCTCCAACTACTAAAGTTCAAGACTTTCCCGATGATTATGTAGCAGGTGAAATCCATATTCCCTCTATTGATCCTTCAACAACCCCTTCTGGAAAAAGTAAGCGAAAATATATGAGTCTTGAAATTATGAGGGGCAAAAAGAAGAACAAACTTTTGAGAAAGGTTGTTACATTGAATAAGGAGAATGCTACCTTGAAAAGGAATATACAAGAGTTGGAATGACAACTAGTAGCTGGGAAACATCATCACACTAGTTAAAAGGGAAAAGTTGCAAGACAACCTAAGGCTAGTAAAAAGAGGAATTGTTTTAATACCAGTTTATGGAAACATAGACTGAAGAAATAATTTTAATAGAAAGTGGAGTAGGGATAGATGTTTTTCCTCCATATTCTCCTTCAATCTTCGAGGTTGAGGTTCAGAAATTGAAGAAGATCATGGTTGAACATCAGCAAAAGAAAATTCCTCTAGATCAATATCAAAAATTGAGTAAGCAAATTCGTGAACTGAAAACGTAGAATTAGAAACAACTGCAAAATTAGATGTTTCGGAGGAAAAAAAAATAGAATTTACAAGGACAAGCTCAGAAGCTAAATCAAGAGAAAAATGAAATTTTCTCCATGATTATAGATGTTATGGCTTATAGGGCTTCAACTTGTAGTTATGCTTTATTTTTAGTAGAGCAGTATTTGATGCTCAAAATTCAAGTTGTGCATCATGGCTTTTCATATGAATTTACTGATGATGTGCTGGACTTTCTAGCTGTCTTCCATAAAAAAAGTGAACCTAAACAATATCTTCTATGTGAGTTGTATATACATAATTTCTTGTTAAATGAGTAAAGGGATGAAAATATTGTGCCATTCATTCGAGACATTCAACTCCAAGCTTTTATATACTTTTCTTGGAATGAGATTAAGTGGTAGAAGGATTGCAATACCTTTGAGCAAAATGAGAAGATTTTTGAATTATGGATCATAGGGGAAACCAAAGATGCATTTTGTGCATTTCACAAACATAATAGATTTTCTAAGAAATCATATGTTCCTTCTATGATCAAACCTATTCAAGTGAGAGTATTTATTGCATAAAAAAAATACCTAAAAGATATTTGAGAGGATGGAATAAGAGGGGCTAATTTGAGATGGAAAAGATCCTCATGGGAAATTAAATATAGAGAGCCTTTCATCCTTCACAATTTCCAACAAGATCTTTCCACAATTGATTCTTATGTTTCCATTGTGAGGGAAGTGGGTTTCAATTGGATGGGGTACATGTATCGCTTCCCTATGATAAGTGTCAAAATCAGTCTAATTATGAGATCTTTGCACAAGGTGAATATTTGAGGCTTTTGAAGAGATCAAAACTAAGGCTCGGTTCAGATGCCCAAGGGAGGAAACCTATGAATCTTATTCCCTGACTGCTTTACATGTCAATTATTTGTTTGCTTGATAGGGAATAATTGCATGAGGCCATGCAATCAAGTTAGTTTGGGGGTGATGTTTGGCCTCGTAATTGATTCATTTATTTTATTTAACTTTTTAGTTATTATATCAATTTGTTATCCTTTTTATCCACATTTATATTATTTTCCTCATTATGATTCATACCTTGGAGAAATTCATTTATTTATGAAATTATGTTTTAATGAAAAGAATAAGTTTGTTTTACCTATAATGGAGCTAACGATTCATAGAACAAGACTTTTATAGAAATAGGGATTTTTAAGGCGAATGTAGGGTAGTTGCATCCAAGATGATTCTTGGTTGATATAGGCGAAAATTTTTCCTCTAATAGGGAGTTAGTTGCAGAAGGCGAGTCTTGGTATCTCTGTCAAAGATAAATAAATTAAATAAATAAAATAAATAAAAATAAAAAAAATAAAAATAAAAAATAAAAAATCTTAATTTAGAAAGAATGTCCAGAGAATATCTGAATCTTGGGATGTTCCCCATTTCACAACATTCTATTGTAATCTCCTTTTGTAATATATAAGCAGAGGGAGTCACCTCTACATGGACGATGAACAATTGTTAACTTGAGAAAAATTTGTGAACTTAGTTCTGGTAATATTTACTTTCGGAAGACTCTTAATTCAAAGAGCTATTAGTTAATTTCAATATTGATTTACTCATATTTTGATCTAAGTTTCTTCCAAGAACATGCTGACGCCTAGGAAGTTTGGGTCTGCTCCCTAGATGAAGTGTTATCTCTCTTATCTAAAATAGATTAGCTTAATCTTGTGGTGTTTCTTCATAATCAGTTGTTGTTTCTTCATCTGTATGGTAAATAGTTATTGTGGGTTTCGCTTATATTTTGTATATTTTGACAATAATGTAACAACCCTGGTTAAAAATTCATGTAATAAATTTAATAAAGTAAAATAACACCAAGTCATGGGATACATATTTTGTCAGACCAGGAGGTAACTCCTCAAATCAAATCATGTTATTCATTTAGGTTGTCTATTATTATTATATACAAGAGGGAGTGATTGTTCAGTTCTTCTCTTGGTGACTCTCCATCTTTTCTATTATTTATTTACATTAATTATAGTTGTTCATCCAATCCCTATGATTAGGTGTCAACATTCCCCCCTTAATCTGAAGGGATGTTGTTGAGTCCAAGCATTGTTCTAAATCTTTCAATCTTTTCTCTTCCAAGTGCTTTGGTGAAGATGTCTGTAATTTTCTCATTAGTGGAACAATGGCGGAGATGGATTGTTTTAGCATCAACATGTTGAATCAGATGATATGTAGTATTGATGTGCTTCGTTCGATCATGGAACTTTGGGTTCTTGGCCAAATTTATTGCCGAGGTATTGTCAATCATGAGTGGAGTTGATTGTACTTGTTTTACTCGCAAATCTTCAAGAATTTTCCTGAGCCACACAATTTCTTTTGTTGCCTCAGCTGCTGCCACATATTCTGCCTCTGTTGTGGAATCTGCTGGAACTAATTGTTTGCATGATCTCCAGGAGACAGCTCCTAATCCAAGACCCATAGCATAACCTGAAGTAGATACCCCAGTTTCTTTGTCTCCATCGAAGTTTGAATCAGATTATTCAACCAATCTGAGGTCACCCACCTATGTATATTTGATTCCAAAGTCTTGAGTTCCCTTCAAGTACTTTAGAACTATTTTTGCAGCAGACCAATGTCCCTCACAAGGCTTTCACATAAACCTGGAGAGGATTCCAACAACAAACAAAATGTTTGGTCTGGTAGTAGTTAGGTAGTTGAGACTTCCTACAAGCTTTCTATACTTTGTTGCATCCTCACATTATTTTCCTTCAATGGATGTGAGCTTTAAGTTTTGTTCCATTCGAGTAGTCAGAATATTGCATTCAGTCATGCCAAACCTATTCAAAAAATCTCCAATGTTCTTCTTTTGAGAAAGGAATATGGACTTCGGATGTTGAGTTACTTCAATACTAAGATAGTAATGAACATAGCCCAAATCAGTCATTTCAAAACCTTTCCTCAATTCCTTCTTTATGGATGCAATGTAGCTTTCATTGTTCCACGTCATCAAAAGATCATATACATATACCACAAGATATACAATTGTTTTTCCAACCTTCTTGACAAACAAAGTTGCATCATCAAGATCATAATGTTTGAAATTTAGTTTCAGAAGACGCTCAGTGAGTTTTTCATACCAGGCTCACGATGGTTATTTGCAGCCATACAAGGATTTCAAAAGTTTGCATACTTTATGTTCATGACCTTTCACAACAAATCATTTAGGCTGGGACATAAAAACATTCTCATTTAGATCTCCATTCAAAAAAGAAGTTTTTACATCCATTTGATGGACTTTCCAACCGTCCTGAGCTGCTAGGGAAAAGAATGTCTGAAGGGTAGCCCATTTTGCTGTTGGGGCAAAAGTATCCTCATAATCGACCCCTTCCTTCTGTGCAAAACCTTTTGCCACAATCATGGCTTTGTGTTTGTCAAGTGAGCCATCAACTTTATACTCGTTCTTATAGACCCACTTGCAGCCAATTGATTTGGTTCCCAACGAAGGATCAACTAGCTTCCAAGTGCCATTCTTCATCAGGGCATCATACTCCTTTTGCATTGCTTCTTTCCATTCATCATGAGAAGCAACTTCTTTGAAGGAAGTTGGCTCAAAATCTGTAGACAAATTCAATTCACAATCATAAGAAACATCCATATCAGCAGGTGAATCAAAGTCATCTACATCACCTCCATTTTGCCGGTTTGAATTGTAGTTCCAATCTTTCCAACCTCATCAGGATGAAAAATTTCAAGTGTCTTTGTCAATCACTTTTGGGGGACCTTTCTCATATGGTCCAGGTTGATCCGTTGATTGAGTTGGGACTGAATCAAGATTGAGTCTCCCAATTCTGTCAATCACATCACTCAAAGTATCATCCATTGTTGGAGTTTCATGCAGGAGAGAGAGTGCTTTAGAAGAAGATTACACAGGTTGATCTAGTATAGGAATCCCCCCTTCAAGATGTGGAATCTAATTATAACATTCTTGAAATGATTTTTCATTTGCGAATCTATCCAAGAGATCAAGTTGTTGCTCAACAACATTATCAGTTTTGGATGATTCAAGAAAGATTACATCTCTAGATAAAACAAACTTTTTATTGAATTCATCATATAGACGGTATGCTTTGGAGGTGTTTGAATACCCCAAGAAGATACACTTACGACTTCTTGCACCAAGTTTGTTTCTATGTACCTTTGGTATCAAGGCATAACATGTGGAACTAAAGACCCGGAGATGCTTTACCAAAGGAATGTGCCCATACCACATTTCATAAGGAGTCTTGTTTCTAATAGCATTAGATGGACATCTATTCTTTACATATACAGCACATAGAACTACATTAGCCTAAAACATCAATTTTACATTTTTGAAAAACATCATGGAGCGCACCATATTTAAGACTGTCCTATTCATTCTTTTAGCTACACCGTTCTGTTGGGGATTATAAGGCACATTTGTTTGATGTTTGATCCCATGTTGGCGAAGATAGTTTTCAAATTCATTTGAAGTGTATTCTTTTCCATTATCAGTGCGAATAGAGCCAATATGATATTGTGCATCATTTTAAATCCATGTATGAAATTTCTTGAATGTTTGAAAAGCATCATATTTGTTCTTCAATAAATAAACCCAACACATTCTGGTGTAGTCATCAATAAATGTCATCATATATTTATTTCCATTTGCAAAAGGAACAGGAATTGGACCACATAAATCTAAATGAATGAGTTCAAGTTTTCTATGTGCTCTTGAATGTGAATCATGAAAAGACTATTTTCTATTCTTTCCTATAATGCAAGCATCACATTGCTTAAGTTTCCTAGGAATTGTAGGCAAACGAGTAACACCATTTTTCTTCAACAAGCGGACATTGTCATAGTTCAAGTGTCCAAATCTAGCATGCCATAATAAACTTGATGGAAATGTACCTTCTTCATAATGAAAATTGTATGAGAAATTTTGTGCATGAGCAGAGGTACCTTGCAGCTTGAGAAGCCTTTCTTCTTCTATCCCCGTCATGACAAGTGAGTGGTCTGAAGCTTTTCTCACCTTAAGCTTGCCATCAAACATATGAATGGAGTGTACTTGCTAGTGGATGTGGACCAAGGACATCAAGTTTCTCCTCAACTATGGGAGATATAGAACATGATGTAGAAGAAAGTCTGGAAGACCAGGCAATTTAAACCTGATTGTGCCAAGCCCTGATGGCTTGAGTTTTGATTTGTCTAAAAAGTATACTGCTCCATCAATATTGTCAGTAAATTCTTCAAAAAATCTCTTCTAAAAGACATGTGGCAAGTTGCTCCTGAATCAAGCAACCAATCATTTTTCCAAGAAGCAAGTGAAGCATTAAATAAGTCTTCATTTACTCCAATATTACAGTGTGCCACAACATAATGAGCGGATTCAGGTGCGTTACCTTTGTCTTTGTCATTAGTTTTACCTTTGGGTTGGTTTATTTCCTAGTCAATTCTGTCCCAAGGTAACTTGCATGTGGATGCATCATGTGATCCATCTCTTTTGCAGCATATGCAATGCAAATCTGACTTTTCTCCTTGAGAGTGTCTGCGCCCCTACCTCTGAAATTTCTTCCTCTTCCTCTAGAAGAATCTTGAGCAAGATTCTTCTCTATGAGCAAGGCACACAGCCTCTTCAGAAGACTCAGGATTTGTTTTCTTCCCAAAAGCTTTCTCTCTTTCAACAATTTTTTTTACAAGGGAGTCAAAGGTAATATCTTTGAGGTTTCCATTTGCTTGCAATGACTCAAGATAATTTGAGTAAGTGGGATAAAGTGCCTTGAGAAAAGCTATCAGAGGAATATCTAGTTCAACATTAGTGACTTTGATATCATGCATTATAGATTTTACTTCTGATGCAAGAGCAAGAGGATCATTATTTTGTAATTCAAGGGTGAAGAGTTTAATCATGAGTTGAACAACTTCAAGTGCAGAGTGTGAGTCATAGAGTTCCTTCAATTTTTGTAAGGCTTCGAAAGCGTTTGAAAATGGTGAAATATGGTGACTCACCTCTTGATTTACTAATGTTGTAATCAATGAATAGGCCTTGTTGTTCTTATTTTCCCAAATGACAAACTCCTTGTCTGAGGTAGGTTGTTCTGGCTCTTTGTCTCTGTCTCCAACACACACTCCTTTCCACAACTCATTGAAAATGAGGGTGTGATTTATCTTCCGAGACCACTCAGGATAGTTCTCCTTGCCAGTGAGAACTACTCCTACAATAGATATGACTAAATGCATTGTAAAATCTTTGTACTATGGGAAACAATACTTCTGCTGCAAAATTTTACTCCAAAAAAGAAAAATATGATTTTGATATATGAAGACAGAGGTTTTTTTATGTGGGGGAGGGATGTCCCATGGTTATGACTGTCGGAAGACTTTATACTACAACAAACAGTGATATAAATACCACAAGAAATTCAAATTTCAATATGCATTAAACCAGACAATGTTAAAGTATGGAACATATGTATGAAGTCGGGTGTGGCGACGTAAATATATGCAGACAAAGTATGTGGACAACATTATTATGATAGCATTCTATGTATGCAGCCTTTGGAAGCCAAGCAGTGAGGAGCAACGCTATGGGAGGAGGGGAATGGAATCGTATGGGAGCAGCGTTCACCGTGGAGGAGGGTTGTGGAGTTGTGTGGGAGCAAGGTATGCGTGATTATAGGAGGAGGCTGAGCGCAATCCAAAGGATAGCGTTAAAACCTGTGGTGTCTTTCTATAATGGCATGTTATAATTGTGATTGTTACAATCGAAACTGAAATGTTTTCACAGGATACCAGCGTTACAACTTGAATAGCGTTACAACGTATGAGTAGCATAGGAGCAGCGATGCATGACTAGGATTGAATGGTCTGGAGAGCGGATGGAACTCACAGTGAAAGGGTATATACCACTGCGTAATTTAATCACACATAAAACTCAATTCGATGCCTGAAAATAACAGGGTTCTAACATAATACCATTCACGTAGGAGGAAATCCAAGTCACCATAGCACCTCCAGGAAGCAACTATAGCACAACACTTTCGGCTTCAATGCACCATTTGACTCCTTCAACAATAATGTTACTATTGAATATGACATGCAATAATGCACTTCAATGAATGTATTAAACAAAGAATGAGATTTCGCAGGGATTTGACAGAGATGTCAGCCTGCAAAAGATGCAAAACATAGGCAGAATAGGGAGTTACAAAGTAGAGGGAAGCCAAAAATGGCACTCGCTCTGATACCATGTAAGACCAAGAGGTAACTCCTCAAATCAAATCATGTTATTCATTCAGGTTGTTTATTATTATATACAAGAGGGAGTGAATGTTCAATTCATCTCCCAGTGACTCTCCATCTTTTATATTATTTATATATATTAATTACAGTTGTTCACCCAATCCCTATGATTAGGTGTCAACATATTCCAAGCTAAATGGTGGGAAAAACATGCTAGTGGGTGTGACTTCGGTTTATTTATGGCTAAGGAAATTGGCAAAGGAAAAGAGACATTAATTGGAATTTTATTTATGAAATAAAATAAAATAAGAGAAAAGGAAGGTGAGGAGACACAAATTTTCATGAGGAAATTGAAGGAAAATAGATGAAAATGAAGAAAATAGAGGCCTCGATCATAAAAACGATTTTGAGGATTAGTTCATAGCTTTTGCTGGTTTGTATTTTGACATTTTTATCTTGGAGCTCTCTCTCTATTCTCTCTCTCTCTCTCACTCTTGCAAACTTAGAGTTTTCTTGGAGCATTCTTGGAGCATTGTGGCATACTTTGGATTAGGATAAAGAAGGATAAGGGAAAGTAGGAAAGCACAATGGAACAGTTGGATCGAAAACTACAACTGGATTTCATTGTAGGTATCAATTTTCATGTATGATTTACTTCCTATTTTTAGTATGTATGGGATATGCATGTGGTTATTTGGTTGTGATCTGTCATTGGCATGGAGGATTTCCTAGATTGATAGTGGTTTTTCCTAGCCTCACTATTTCCTCAATAACCATGGCATGTGGGTTCTTCCACTTCTTGTTTATGATTGGTGGTTAGTTTCCTTATGGTTGTGGGTTGAGTTACCAGTTCCTGGAGCCATTGGATAGAATAAATGATTTGAAACCCTGGAATAGTTTGGGTTGAGTTACTATTCCTAGAGCCTTGGTTGGACAAATTCTCTGGAACCCTTGGTTGGTTGAGCTAATAGTCCTAGAGTAGTGGTTGGACAAATGCTTTGGAGCCTTGGAAGGCTATGGGTTGAGTTATTAGTTCCTTAAGTCATGGTTTGGAAAAACTTTATAGAGTCATGGAAAACTTGGGTAGAGACCGATATGCTTGGCATTAGTGATGTTTGGCTGTGAGGTGGAATCACTAGTTGAGGGTTGAGGTGGTTTGGCCTCTAGAATCATTGGTATGGTGTTGTTTTGTTTATTCCATGAGATCCCATATTCATGCTTGGAATATGGCATGAGGGTTATTGGCTAAAAGAAAGATTTGGTTAAGCTCAATCTATGGTTGTCGTACGTGGAAGTCCCTGACTTGGTTGGCTTTTACATATGTTAATAAGAGGCATTTTCCTCTTATTTTTCATGAATAATTGTCCTTGTTATTATGTGGCTTTAAATACATTTAAATATGCATTCATCACCTGTAGATTACATGTTCACCATGTGTTTGACGAAATTACTGTCATGGTAGGCCTGGTTAGGTCAAGTTCTTAGACAGGTTTTCCATTAATGGCTTTTTCATTGTGTCATTCATCATTCTAGAAATTTTTATCAAGTTTTGGGCAAAGGTATGGATACTAGCCTTAAAAAAGTGGCTCATACTCAAGGGTCACATGCTAAAAATGGGAAATCTAGACTGGAGTCATTGGGAGGCAAGGTTATCCATGTGACTGGATGGTCACATCTGTTGGCTTCCCTTGTTATGCAAGAGACTAGGAGTCCATATCACTAAAAATGAAATTTAGCTCAGGGTTTGGGCACCTGGAGTGGTTGTTTATCTTTTGGGGGTCCTGTAGCCCCTAAAGGAAGTGTTTAGTTGTCAATTTTTCTTTCACAGTTGGCCCCACTTCCTTTATGGGACCTAGGAGGTTAGGTCATTTCGTAGTAGCTCCTCCTCTCATGTTTACCATAGTAGGCCAGTGAAACTGGGTATATATGGGAGGGGTGGTTACAGAGTGGTATCAGGGCTCCCAAGTTCAAACACTTGGACTGGATGGGCTCAATTTGTTTGTCATGCATGCATGTTAGTCTTTTATGAGTTGTTATACATGTATTTTCATGGTTATGGTTTTCGTGCATGAGTTCAGTATATGTAGTTTGTGTCATCATAATGTTTTTGGGATGTTATGATGTTGATATGTTGGCTAAGATGGAGTAGGAGATGGAGATCATTAGAGCAAGGTCACAACAGTAAACCTCGGGGTGAGAGAAGATCATCATACAGGTTTGTATGTTGAACATGCAGGTATATTGTTTAATGGTTGTTATAAGCATTATGGCTATGTGCATGCATGTTATTATATTGATGTTGTGGTTACATGCATGATATATTTTAGCTAATGAATGTGGTTATATGCACATGCGACAGATAGTCATGAGTCATAGTAAGTAGTGGTTATATGCATTGTGATCATATGCATGATGATTATGGTCATTGTAGTTAAGATATTGACGTTATATGTATCACACTAACATGGATTGGACTATGTAGATGGTTATGGTTATGATTATGATATTCAGGTATGAGTTGATTTATTTTTTATATTGTGTCGTACTAATCTGGACTGACTTGTGCAGTTTTGATAACCTCCCCTACGATACATTGAGATATGATTTTGATTATGTCGTCTATTTAGTTTATTTAATATGGTATGTTCATAGGTTGTTTGCATGTAATGGTATGAGTATTTTTCAATATGATTGCATGAAGGAATGATCTTGTTTTAAGACGCTTGTACTAACACAATATATGATGAGATAACTTGAGTGTAAGTAGGTGATAGTTGTAGCATTATGACTAATGACTGTAAATTAATTGCAAATTACAATGTGGGAATTAGTATTGGTAAGGATAATTTCAAATTAATATATATTGTGTCTTGATATTTACAACATGTCACTAACATGTGTGCACAGTTGTAAGGTAACATTATTGGTGTTAGCATGACAAGGTAACAGTTAATTTTTTTATATAACTAAAAGTTGGTTGATGTGATAATACATGGTAAGACTCAATTGTCATAAGGTAAAAAGTAAAAGAAAGGAATTGGCTGAGAATTCCTTTGGCTATGTTTGGAAACCACAATTCCAAATGAATGGTGCTTTGAATACATGAAGTCTTCTTAATCTTGATTTTTTCAGACATTATGTGGATATGTGCTATATTCATGAACATTTATTTAACAAGTATAACAATTAGTTTTCAGTTATGGATGGATTCATCAAGGAATTGGAATCCCTTGAGAAATGATATGTGTATGGGTTTACTTACAAGTTAGCTTGTTGGGTACAACACGGTAAGGTAACCTGTATATTATTATATGTTTTTATACATTGATAATTGTGTGTTTATGGCAGCATGATGCAAGGGATTACATGATAGAAGAGACTTCCATGAAATATTGAAGAAGGGTCGGTTTGAGCTTTCCCTTGGAAGCATTAGGAACCATGGGGTTGTGTCATGGTGTTTGTTGCTAGTTTTGTGCTTTCAATCATTTGTGACTTGTTTGACCTTGATTTGTGGTTTTGATTATGTCTGGTGCATGGCCATGCCATTTTGTTTGTGGTGTCATATTGCTATTGGTTTTCATGGTTTTCTTCTTGTTTGTTTCTTATTCTTGCCTTTTATGTTTTGAGGGTATTAGGAATTGATTGGGGAAGGAGGAAAATCATTGGATCTTGGGGAGATTTGAATGAACCTCAACAGGGAATGTAAGACCTAGATGAAGCTCAGTGCATTTAGAAAGGCATTTGAAGGCAACAATATGCCAACCAGTTGGATTGGTTGGGTCCATCAAGGTAAATGGATAGTGGAAGTACAATCATGAGAAAGGTAACGGGACATGTAGAGTAATGGATCTGAGGCGTAAAATGTCTTTATTATGTTGGGAACTATTATTCTCAATGTTGTGCATGTTTTTCATGGATAAAAGTTCTCTTAACCTTGACCTTATGATATCTAGTAATTATGTTGTGATCATGATTATTTTGATGTCTATATATGTATACATGTTTGTATGTATGTCATTTTCTGACAGGTCGTCACAAATCATGATTGTCTTATGCTAATATTTATATGTATATATGTATGTATGTATGTCTTTTTTTTGACAAGGTTTGCAGGGATTTTTCTTGTGGAGAAATGACTGATTATGCAGGTGAATGACATGAAGAGGTTCCTAGTCTTATGAGGAATCAAGTGGGAATATTATCCCTGAAAAATATATGAGGTTAGTATCATGTGGATATGAATTTATATTATGTGCTTATACTATGCCTATGTTTATGTTATGGATAAGCTATGCTGAGGGATACATCAGCAGAATGAAAGCAATGCAATCTGTGACATGCTAGGATAAGCATGGATACTGGAAAGGCATTAGAACCAATGTTTCTTGGTAGAGACAGTGTGGTCTCTATATGTGCAGTATTATAGTTGTGTATATGTTGTACATGTTGTACCTATAGTGTTGTGTTCATGTTTCATAAACGATACTATGTACATATATTGTTGTGTGCATGTTGTATATGTGGTATTGTGTACATATGGTGTTGTGTGCATGTTTAATAATTTTTACTATGTGCATACAATGTTGTGTGCATATTGTGTTAGCACTCTGTAATTTGTCTAGGATGAGGAGAAAAATTGCAGAGGTAAAGACAAACCACTTTAGGCTAGAATCTAGCCCTTCTAGCCTGGAGAGGGATCTCTCACTTAATTTAATCAACAAATAGGATATTATACTAGGTAATAAGCTAAACAAAGTTTGATTTTTTAAAGGTATGTTGATGAAAAAAGATAAAAATCCATTGGGTATGGAGTCATGTCAAATCAACTTTTTGTCCAGCGATATGAGGGAAAAAGAGAGGGTTTTCTCGACAGGGGAAAGGTAGGTAGCTTTGGTGGTGGATTTAAATAAAATTTATGTAGGAGGTTAATGTAAAAAGGGTGAAAGAAAAACACATTAGAGAATCAAACTATAGATGAATTCTAAATTGTTTCTTTAAGTTGAAAACATTGATAACTTGGAAAAACTGAAACAGAGCACCATTAAGATGAATTATGGATCAAACATCTAGTTTTTTCCATGCAATAAGATACACATTAAAGGAACATAAACACATAAGATAAGTTACAAATCAAAGGAGAAAAAAACCACCAAAATTCTGACACAGGAATCCTTGCAAATCACCTTCTATTTCATTCATTCATTAGCAAACTTTTGAAAAAAATACAGTGTACACAAGTGTTCATTCTCTGATCTAACCAACTAATCCTCTTACAATGTTTTTGATCTCTTTATATACATCGTTAGGTTCACTTTCCAACTCTAGGTGGTCAATTTCATTGAAATCAATGAACTTCTAACAAAAAACATCAAAATTTAGCTCATATGCTTACAAATAGGGTTAGTTTCACCTACTACCAATCATTGCCTAATACATCATTGGCTTGGAATATTTGCAATTAAGCCTTAAATACGTCTTATAAAATAGTATGCCACCTATCCACATGATCTAACTACTTCCAGGAGCCAAAATTCAAAATTTGAAACAAAATGGAGCTCACTATCCAGAGTCATAGTGCATTGAAGTAGCCTTTACGATTGTATGGTTGCAACCCCCTTCTGTCAAATTCAAGCAAATGGGTATGCTTCAAATACCTTTGTGATGGTTTTTAACTTCTTATTTAAGATTCAAAATTCCTAGAAACCTCCCTTTTACCTTCAAAATTCTTGCAGACCTCCCTTTGAACTGTTCCCCACTTTCGAAGTAAGACTATCTCCTTTTGCATCGCCTCCAAAAACTGAACATATGGTGACTCTTTTCTTAATATAAAGTGTTGGAAATATCAATGTGGATGTTGGAACCTTCATATATCTTTCCATTATGACAATAAAGACTTCAAAAATTTAATATCCCACCAATACCAAATATTATATAAAAAGTATAGCAAATTCGAAGCAAGTCTATATGAAAGAGGGACTGAATTTCTAGAAAAATAAGGGTAAAAAACTAGATGATATCTCCTTAATTCTGACACATATTATGAAAAAGAAGGGTTTTTTTTTTTTTTTTTTAAATGAGAGTGCCCTTGAGATAAACCTCTCTCATTTTCCAAAACGTCTTCTCCGGATCTTCACAATCCGCACTAAAACATCATAACTAAAACAAGAAATGACAAAACCTGAACCATAGGCTCTAACGATGCATTTTAATTTCCAATATATAACACCTGTGCATAAACTGAAGGAGGTTTTTTTGCTTTGGAACATGCTTGGAAAATACCTCTTTCCTTTTTTCTAAATTTGTTTTCATTTGGTCAGAAAACGATTTTGAAAATGATGACAAAAACAATCAAAATGTAGCAAACTATCGACTTTCGCAACACTTGTTAACTTTCGTAGCACCTTCAAAATTATGAGCATATAATGGCTTCCTATGATATAAATTGTTGTAGGAAACAATTATGTGTTCTTATATCCTTATAAAATCCCGCAAGACAACCAAAAACCTCAAAATTGGGTCATCTCCTCATCATAAAAGACTATACAAAATGTGCATCATGCTCTTGCAGCAAATTACCAAAAACACAATGATTATGAATTGACTCTCTTTTCTTATCTTGAACAAATTTAGTAGATAATTCATGCAAATTACAAATTATTACAGTCAAGTAACAAAGAGTGATTCAATTTTTCACTTGTGAAAAGAGTTTGGACTTCAAATTGAGATGAAAAATAACACTGTGTGGAAACGTAGCAAGGAGAAAACACAACGACAATAGAAATGCAACTCTTGATGATTTATGTACTAGTGGTCATTTTCTGAGCTACTTAATGGATCCAACACCTCAAAATGAACCTACACATGGTCACCTTCCCCTTTAGAAGCTCATATTTACCATACAATAGCTCAAAATATGATAAATCATCCTGCAGGAAAAAACATAGCGCTCGCAAGAAAACACAACGTCTCCCTTGCCTCTTTTGTGCAGCAACCAAACACGACCACCAACAAAATTCTAATGGGAATAATGGAGATATGAGAAATATTGTATGAAGACAACCATGTAACTAACCTCCCAATGATCCAGGTGGATATTGATGGCCACCTACCAAGTCCACCTGGAACCCCACCATTGTTTCTCTCAGCATTTTCAGTTTCCTTAATTGTAGCATAACTTATTATTTTTAGCAGTGTTTCGGGTCCTGAACTTCTGGAGCTGTTTTGAGGCCCTAAACGATGTTTTTTGAGAAATATGGGGGCAACATGGGTCCATGGACCCATGTTGCCCTTCCCACCCATGTTGCCCTTCCCAAAGTTGTAATGCTCGGATAGATCTTTCTAACGAGCTATTGTACATGTCAAACAGAGATCGTATGCCAAAGTTACGACCCCAGGAAGTTGATGTACCAACTTACCCAAAACGGGGCCCACAATTTGGCGTTTCATCTTCTAGGTTTAGGTTTTGGGATGTGAAGGGTTTTCCATTGTTTCTCAACAATAAATAGGCCTTCGAGCCTCATTGTAACACAGTTCAGAGGCATGTAGCCACCACATCTCTTCTTAGAGATAAGCTACCATCGCCCTAGTTGGTTTATTTCGATTACTGTTTGTAAGCATATTTTAGTATTTTACATTAATGAAGTATTATTTCTGCTACATATCTGTGTTTATGGTTACCTCTGTAATTTGTTGCATTCCTGTTTAAATCTAGATCACCCAAGGTGGATGAGAGTGTATTTTGATGGTGATAATTATGGTTTGAACTTGAAATACCAAAGCACAGTAATTTTCCTCTTGACCATTGTACTCTTGTTGATGTCATGACTAATTATGATTTGACATATAGACTTACTCAAAACACCTACAATTTTGTGCCAATGATAACAAGCATGGAAATACAATCTTTCTCATGATCACTTGATGTAACTTGACCCCTAAACCAAGTAACTTGACCCCTTGGGATAAAAATTCCACCTTTATAACTCTTTACACAATTTGACATGTTTACAATGAATAATAAAACAATTATTCCACCTAAGACCTCAAGCATGATATTCCACAAGATAGTAGCGAACCTTTATACATTTGACAAATAATTTGAAATACAAAAGTTATTTTCTGACTACTATGACTATAGGATAGTAACATGTTGCATATGCAGTATTGTGTACATAGTGTTGTGTGCATGTTGTATGTGTGGTACTATGCACATATAGTGTTACGTGTGTGTTGTATGTGTGATGTTGTGTACACATTGTGCAACAGGTGTTGTGTACATGTGGTTTTGTGTACACATTGTACAAATGGTGCTATTTACATTTGGTATTGTGTACATGTCATACATCATGCGTTGTGTACATGGGGTATTGTGTTATGTGCATTGTGTAGTCATTGTATCGTGATGTGTAATTGTTGTGTTGTACTCTGTGTATGTATATCTATTGTGTTGTACACTAGGGGTAGGTGTATGTATTGTTTTGTGGTGTACACTAGGTGTATGTGTATGTGTTATCGTGTACATCATATGTAGGCGCATAAGTTGTGTTTTACACAGGGTATAGGTGTATGTGTTGCATGTCGGGTGTAGGTTCACACATTGTGTGATGTTGTACACTGCATATGAGTGTATGTATGTTATGTACACTGTGTGTATGTGTACATGGTAGAAGAAAACAAAAGGCACCGGGTGCTTGTTGGGTGTGGCAAACGATCCAGTGTGTGTACAAAAAGGAAAAATAACGAAGGCAGAAGCAGAGACCGATTGAAGGATAAGTATCAATATTTTATTTTAGTTTTAATTATGCATATTATTATGACATATGATGGTCATATGTGATCTATGATTATGATTTATTATGGTTGCATTTTGAGCTAATCGGATGTGATATGTTTATACATGATGATTTGATTGAAAGGTTAGTTTACTTATTGTGATAGGAAGTAAACAAAATTGTAGGAATACCTTATTAACGAGCTACCAGTGAGGTATGATTTGAATTATTTCAATTTATTTTGAATCTAATGAAAATTATGTACTTGGTACGGGAAAGCATGGAAATGCCTAGTTTTGGTGGTTGGAATTTCATACCAAATATATTAGTAGCAACAGTGAAAGGAAATGGAACATGCAGTAGTATGCTAGTAAAGTATTCAGGAGAAGGGCCATTGTGGGACACTGGTACCCAATAGTGTCCATTGATTTCCATGAGCATGCTATGGCTGGTATGATTGTTTTAAGGCAGGAATATCCTTGGTTTTTGGACCTTCTGATGTGAAGAAACCTTGTCAATGGATGCATTTCCTGAGGGACTGTGTAGCAGAAAAGGGGATATGAGTAGAACTTGGAAGGGGTGTGACTGCATGGAAGGGGGTGACCAGGTTGCCCAAGGGACTATGTAGCAGAGAAGGGAAGGTCGGAGAATGAATTCTTTTAATAATTATCATTACTTGATGGAATCAAAATCTCATTGGGAGTGTTCCCTAAAACAATGAGTTGTTAACTATTCACTGGGAGAACAAGTAGCACACGAATCGTAGCACTAGATGCTGGATGTAGTTTTGACTTTGGAAGTGGATTTTCAACTTCTTGGGAAGGAGGTGAATCCTGGTATTACTTTCGATAGTGTAGGTGTGAGCCTCTAGCTTCCCTTGTTGACTAATGCGAGCATCATATCCTTTTCTTTGCTGATTAAAGCAAATGTGCACATGTATGTATATGTGTATATTATTGTGAGTATTGTATTGAGCGAGATTTATAAAGCTCAATAGATAGTATGATTATTTGTTGGTTGAAGCAAACGTGCATGAGATATGTGGTTTTTCTTGTGAATACAATAATTAGCTATGTTAATAGTTTAGTAAACAATATGTTGGTCATGGATTCCAGCGTATGTGATTGTAAATATTGCAATGAGCTAGTTTATAAAGCTCCATAGGCAGTATGTATTGTTTTCAATGGTTTGTTTGTCATAGGTTTCATTGAACATTGAGGATGGAGTTCCCATAAGGGGGAGGGTTCTGTAATAGCCCTAATTAAAAATCCATCTAATAAAGTTAATAACCGAAAAATAAGACCAAGGTCATGGGACACGTATTCCAAGCTGAATGGTGGGAAAAACATCCTAGTGGGTGTCACTTTAGTTTATTTATCACTAAGGAAATTGGAAAAGGCAGTGAAAAAGGTAAAGATACATTAATTGGTATTTTATTTATGAAATAAAGGAAGGTAAGAGAAAAGGAAGCTGAAGAGACAGATTTGAATGAAAAGGAAATTGAAGGAAAAACAGAGGAAAATGAAGAAAATAGAGACCTTAATGATATAAAGGCTTTTGAGGATCAGTTTATTGTTTTTGTTGGTTTGGATTTTGTCAGTTTTAGCTTACATCTCTCTCTCTCTCTATTATCTCTCTCTCATATTGTTGCACACTTAGAGTTTTCTTGGAGCATTGTGGCATACTTTGGATTTGGAGAAAGAAGGAAAATGGAAAGCAGGAAAGTGTAATGGAATAGATGGATCAACAACTACAGTTGGATTTCTTTGCAAGTATTGAGTTGCATGTATGATTTCCTTGCTATTTTTGGCATTTATGGTATATGCATGTGGTTATTTAGTTTTGATCTGTCATTGGCATTAAGGATTTCCTTGATTGATAGTGGTTTTTCCTAGCCTTTCCATTTCCTGGATAACCATGGTGTTTTGGGTTTTTCCACTTATTTATGATTGGTGATCAGGTTCCTTATGGATGTGAGTTGAGTTACTAGTTCATGGATCCGTTGGTTGGAACAAATTCTCTAGAGCCATGGAACAATTTGGGCTGAGTTACTAGTCCTAGAGCCTTGGTTGGAGAAATGCTCTGAAGCCCTTGGTGGTTTGAGTTACTAGTCCTGGAGCCTTGGCTGGAAAAATGCTCTATAGCTCTAAAAGGTGGTAGTTTGAGTTATTAGTTCCTGGAGCCACGATTGGGACAAACTCTATAGAGCCCTAGACAACATGGGTAGAAATTGATCTGGTTGGTGTTAATGATGTCAAACTATGAGGAATAATTGGTTGAGGGTTGAGGTGGTTTGGCCTCTTAAAGGCTTGGTTTTGCGTTGTTTGGTTTATTCCATGAAATCCCACATTCATTCTTGGAATATGGCACAAGGGCGATTGGTTGAAAGAAAGATTTGGTTTAGCTCAATCTATCGTTGGGTGGTAGGTGGAAGTCTTGAATTGTTTGGTTTTTGCATATATTAATAAGAGATCTTTTCCTCTCTTTTTTCATGAGTACGTGTACTTGTTATTATGTGGATTTTATGGCTATTCTATCATGATTATTATTGTGGTTATATGTTGGTTATAAGCATGGTTTAATAACAGGTTATAGTTATGGTTATCGATATGTTTGATTAATTGATGGGTGATTAATCAACACATGAGATAATAGATGTCATTACAACTATTATGAGAGGTAATATAGACCTTCATGACAATTCTCATATAAGTATCATACCCCTATGTTTAAACGTGCATTGATGACCTATAGATTACATGTTCACCATGTGTTTGACAAAATGACTAACATGGTTAGGGATGGATAGGTCAAGCTCTTGACTAAGTTTTGTGTTAATGGATTTTTCCTTGTGTCATTCATCAGTTTGAAAAGTATTATCAAGTTCTAGGCAGAGGTTTGGATACTATCCCTTAAAAAGTGGCTCAAATTCCGGGGTCACATGCTCAGAACTAGGAAATCTAGACTACAGTCGCTTGGAGGTAGGGTTATCAATGCGATGGGAGGGTCACAATCACTGGTTTTCCTTGTGATACAAGTGACTGGGAGTCCATATCACTAAAATGACAAGTTAGCTCAGGTTTTGGGAACCTGAAGTGGTTGTTTAGCTCACAGGGTTCCTATAACCCCTGTAGGATGTGTTGAGTTATCAATTTGTCTTCCACAATCAGCCCCACTTCCTTAATGGGACCTAAGAGGTTGGGTCATGTCATAGTATCTCTTGCTATCATGTTTACCCTGGCAGGCTAGTGAAACTGGGTAGATATGGGAGTGGTGGTTACAAACAATATAACTTATTGTGTTATTTCTTGGTAGTTTTTTTCTATACACGTAATTGTTGTTTCATTAATTCTTTATTGTTGTTCCTTGAAATATTATTGTTACTTAGTTATTGTTATTGTTATTGTTTTATCTCGCAATAGTTAAATAGTTGAAAGGGCATGATATTAAGATCGAGGTTTCTGTATGTTGTTATTTGATTGAGATCTCATTTGAACTAGTGTGATTAATTTGTTGTGCATTTGAATTTCATTGAGCTAAGTTTTGATTCAATTCAAGAATCAATTCTATTTCTAGTTTTGTCATCTTTTTCTACATTTTATGACCTTGTTTATTTTAAATGATGCTAGATATGAAATATTGAAAGGGTGAACATAGAATTAATTTTCTTTTAATAGAAATATTATGACTTTACATCATTTCATGTAAGACCCATATTAGTCTCTACTAGTTCCTTGCATATATTTTACTGACTGCCTTGAAATAAAAAGGCGCTTCCTAGGTTGGTAATATTAATGCTTAGGTAATTAGTTGTTTTCTATAAGCAATTAAAAGCCCCAAAAACTACTCTTTGAGGCTAACCTCATAAAGGAAATAAAAAATACAAATATTATGCGATTACAATATGAAAATAAATTCTAGTTTATAAAGGAATAAGACTGCATAAAGAATGTAGTCAAGGAGTAGGAGGAGAACGAGATGTTAAATGCATATGAATATTTTTTTGGCCAATTTCATGCTGTAATGATTACTGGTAGAATAATTCTAAGGGTTAGGAGAATCAATTTTTTCCAAAAGAATACGAGAAGGAGAGAAAGGAGGTAAGTTTGGCTCAAGAAATTGAAAATTTATTCCACTCTTAGCAAAAGGATATGGAGCATAAGGTTGTTTTGGAAAATAATCAATGGCCTGCAAATAATGAATTTGCATATTGTGTGAAGAATGACAATGGATATTATTATAGTAACCTCCTTATTTGTGAAAAATTTAGGGTTACATCTTTTAAAAAGGTGTCAGATAATGAGTGGAAGCAGTAGGGTTATGGGAGTAAAGAAGTAGCAACTGAATCCATGAGGTTTTTGGAAGTGTTGTTGCAATTAGGTAGATTGCTTAGGAAATAAGATGACATCGAGATTGAGAAATTGAGGACTCTTATGGTCCCTAAGAAATGGTACAATGAAGAGGAGGAAATAGTCATTTTTACCTGATAAGGTTGATAGTAAGAGACTACATATGTAAATCGACATGTATGAGAGAAATAATGAACAAGGAGTAGGTCACGATATTTTTGCAAACTTCTAAGGATGGAAGCCGCCAAACAGAGGCAAGAAGCAATAAATTGTTGCTAGTTGTGAAGGAGTGCATTAGGAAAGCAAAGCATTAACAATCTAAAATATGGGATCCTAGAAAAGACAAGGATGGATAAAGGAAAACCAAGCAAGCAAGCCAATGACCAGCAATAACAAAAGGTTTGGGACCCTAGAGGATTCAACAATCAAAATCACATGACCAAGAGGTCATGGAAATATTCAACCTAGGCATTATGATGTGGGAGCATCAACTCCTAGGAAACCATTTTTACCTAGACCCAAGGAGGTCGTGAAAATTTCCAAAGGGGAGAGATTTCCCTCAAATAATTTTTTTATAAAATTAGTAATAATATAATTTTGATGTAAATACAAGTATCCATATTCTAAAAAGAATATAGGTTGTTCAAACTTTTGGTGAGCTAGCACTTTGGCCGTGTGGGCCATTGTAAGAGTGATAAATGATAGGATGAGGTGTTATTAATTTTTAGTAGTTGGGACAATTTTCCAATTTGTCTTTGTACTATTAGGACATTCTCTAGACTTCAAACAACTATATATATGTAAAGTAGGAGCAACTAATCAATTTAAGGAGAAATGTCTTAATCAACTTCGAGATAGATCTCGATCAGTTCAAAGTAGATCTCAAGTGGCTTAAGAGTATAACTCAATCTACTGTGGAACAAAGATCAAGAAACTCAAGAAGAGAGGCTATTTTTCTCTATAAATATCATGTGCTAAGTAATTATTAAATTGATTTTTTCCTATTGTTTTGATTCCTTGTTGAAAGGTGTTTTAAAATTGGATGGGATTGACTTATGTCTATGTTCATTATAGCAGCAATAATGATAAGGCACTAATCCTTATATATCCATCTTTCTTACATAATCCCCATATCATCAAATTAGGGTTGTAATTGTCTTCCTTTTTTGTGTCAAGGTTCAGTTGTCAAAAGAAAAAATTCATATGTTCAAATTCCGAGTGACATAGCTATTAAATTAGAGTTGGTATCCAACCACAAACGAGGTTATGGAGGGGAGAAATTGAGTAATGGATCATTGAATTATATATTTTCCATAGTTGGCTCGAATCATAGGTCGCATCAAAGTGGAGACTTTATACCCCTTAGCAATGTTAAATTCAGGAGTAGTAGAGAAAGGAGTAAGGGTTCCCAAAAGTTTGGAACTCAATTACGGTATTGGATTTGAGCAGGGAAGAAAACTAACAAGAGCTAAACCATGATCTTAATTAGCATCTGTTGGATTTCAATGCATGAAAGACTTGAATTTCACTATGAATCCCGAGAGTGTTCAAGACGACAAAAGTTCTTGTGGGGGATGACCACCTTGGTTGTGTCAAGTGATATCCCAAGAAGGGAAGATATTTCTGTTGTGGTCCAAAGAGGGGCTAAGGGAGATAATATTTTTTGGTTCATGTTCAGTGAAGTTCAATTCACTCATTTTGTGCGAAGGACTCATAGACTTTGGAGTCCAAACACCATACATAAAAGATTTGATCTCACAATTTACATGGGTCCCAACACCCAAAAGAAGCTTCGAGTTTTCATCCTCGAGGGTTATCAATAACAACATGTGGAAAATTGGATTTCAATCATTCCTTATTGAAATTAAACTGTAGTAAATGAAATCCACCATGTACAAAGATATTTGGAGCTCACAGTGCATAAGATTCAGACCACACCAAGTAGAAATTTGGATAGCCAAGTGACTAACCCACAAAGAAGTGTTCAGGAACTTGAGAACCACTCAACATTTCTACATCATAAGTTGAGCCCAAAAATATTTATTTAGGGCTTAGTGCCCTTGTTCCCCCAATTTCCATCTTTATTCCTCAAGACCATTCCCACTGTAGAAAACATACTAATGGCACGCTTATCCCGCTTAAATGTTAAATAACCCTATATATAACTCATAGAATCATTCCTAATTATGTTCATATAACCATTCCTATCCGGGGCTCTAAAACCACTACTAGTTAGGCCCTAAGACTGATTCATTATTTTTTAAACCCTCATTTGTTTTGTTAATATTGTTTTCATTATTTGAATTGATTTTGGCATTTTTGTTTGAACAAAAAACCAAATGTCATGAATCATAATGTAGTTTCCTACATTTAGTGGAGAGATTATATGGTATATTTTTTAATTGGTTTTCTATCATATTACCATAATAACAATGATTTGGCATTACTATTGAAATAATAGCTACAAAACAATGGAAAGGCCACTACAATTATCCAAAGAACTTGGTCACAGGGTAAAAATGGTTAGAAACCTTTTCTTCATTCAAAAAGTACCCATTGTTAACATGTAATGTGGCTACATTTTAATTATATTTCTATCTTTGGATTCTTCAAATACTTTTAGAGCACAGTAGTGTAAATTAAAAATAGTTGTAGAGATTACATGCAGATTGGATTTGGGTAGAAAGCTATAGTGGAGAGAATTATGTAAATCAGACGATGAAAATGAATTAAGGAAAAAATTAGCTTAAACAAGGATCATAATAGACAAAAAAATTTAAAAGAACAAGAACATCAAACAAGTCCATGTAATTAAAAATGGAGAGAGGAAAGCAACAAGTACCATGTTTAATATGAAAAAGTAAAATTAAATAAAATTTCTCATAAATCATTGTATAGATAATTATAGAAAATTTTTGCATCAATGGTAAAGTGATGAAGGGACACTAAAGAGATTTCCAAAAACCAAGCTAAGCTATGATAAAAAAATACCTAATACCCTCCAACAAAAGCTATGAATTCCTTCACCTCAATCATTTCAAATATACTTAGATCTCAATGGTATGTCAAATAACTTGGAGAATACCTCATTACCCTCTTTTTGGAATTCACTCAACTAAAACAATTATTAGATATAATTGGAAACATATACATAATCCATTTCTTTTCATTATCTTAACTAATTCTTTCTATCCCAATGTCTCTATCAACCATGTTACAAAATTTTGCAAATTAATTTTGGTGGTAAATAATTTAGGTGAAAAAATTAGATTAGGTTGCCCATATAATACCATATGATGTCACCAGTAGATTGTACCGAAGAATTCACCATGAAAACTAACATTGGCATGGACAAAATAATGCTCCCTAGATATCAGGTATAATAACTCCCTAGTTGATTAAGTCTTTGTAGCAACAACATATAAACACTTCACGCTTTCTCTCTATCACAACTTTCTACCCAAATTCTAGTATGCATGTTGACCCTATAGGTAATTTTTTCCGACAGTATCATGCATTACAAGTATTTGAAGAAACTAAGAACACAAAAATACTTAGAATGTAATCACATAACATTTTACTAATGAGTGATTTCTAAATGAAGAAATCATTTCTAACAATTTCCCCTCATAACCAAATACTTTGAGTAGTTGTGGTGCCACTTCCACTGTTCAACAATTAATATTTAAGAAATAGTTCCTAGTCATTGTTATGATAATAATATGCCAAAAAATAAATCTAAAAGATACCATTATGGTTGATTATAGGTGTAATCAACTCTCTCAGATTTCATATAGTGGAGAGCACCTTTCTTGAATATTATTCTTTCTCACTGGGCCAAGTCACATTATTATTATGAGTTATTATAGTTGGTGGTATTCAATTAGACATTATTGCATAGGGTGGTAAATGGAACACAGGATCTCTATTATTTACGATTAAATTGATAGACACAAATAACCTTAAATTTGTATATAAGAATCCATTGATTCATTTAAGCTAAATAGACACGATTTCAAGAAGTGTCCCAAAATTAAGGTAATATAGTCATGAAAGGGAAAAATATTTCTCCCTAGTGGATTAGAATAAGAGGGATTGTGTTTTTTTAATATTAAGGTAAGATACTCATGAAAGGGGGAATTATTGATCCCTATTGAATTCATTTTTACACAGGAAAAAAGTGCATATGTTATAACACATTTGTGTAATCAACAATTGTATGTTTTTTTAACATAAATTCAAATACACATGGAAATAAATATGGAGACGTGCCTAGGTTGTGCATTTAGGATTGTCAAAGAAACATGGAGCCATGCATGGGTTGTGTATTAAGGATTGTCAAAGGCCAAAGCCATTTCAAATAGGAGTGTGTGCACATTCTTGAAATTTACAACACGCATGTTCTGATTGTAATGATTTTAGGAAGAAACTTCATGCATATGTAAATGTATTATAAGTGAGTAAGTGATTATAAAAATCATTTACATGTATTCTTATATTAAAAAACAATATCTTTAATAATAATTAGTTTAGACTCATCTTAATTTGGACTAATCAAAATTTGATACCTTGTTTTTTATGAACCTTGTGCCTTAAAAATGATAAGAAGCCAATAATTATATTCTACTTTGATGGGGAAATCTTATTTTACAATGAATCCAAGATATGAGACAATATTTTCTAATCCTAAAACCAAGTATCCTTAGTATATGTAAAGGAGATAAAAGGGTACAATTATAATAAAATGGGACCATAAAAATTTCTAGCCTACATAACAATATATGAATATAAGCATAAACACTCAATATATAGGGCTTAATAAGGAATTTTAGGGATAATATGAGGTTTATATATGGCTTAACACCCGCCTCCACTTTAAACAAGTTTTTCCCTCAACACTTCACTAATTGCTAGTGATTTTGCATGAATAAATCATCTTCCCATGTCATGCCTTCCTTTTTTAGGTTCCTCTATTTGATTAGGTACTCCACAATTTATAGATTACTCAACTACTTAATCCTTGATTATTTATAATTATAGTATTATTGTCCCTTCTTCAATTATCTCTTGTACACTTCCAGGATACAAATGAGTGACATAGCCATGATCTGGAGCAAGTGGAAGACCCTTAGGAATTACTCCGAGAAAATTGGAATGATAATTGATAACTTTATGGAGATCCCCTAACATAGATGATATTGATGTTTAAACATTTAGTGAGCACAAGTGTGCAATTACACTCTGTTGCCCCTTTCTGAGTAGTTTCTCCATTCCATTAGAGCTTATCACTTTAGAGGGGTTCCCTTGGACTTATAAGCCCAATTTACATTCCCTATAAGGTAAATATTATGAAGATATCTTGAAAAATAAATGTCATTGTTCCCAATGATTATAACCATTGGACCCCTAATACAACATCAAAACCATCGATTTGTATTGTAATAATGTGACTATTCATTAAATACTCCCCCATATTGTAGTTAAAGAAGTTATGGGCAATGCCAAAATCAAATCAACATGGTTAACTTTTCCTTTTGGTATATCCTTCATTAACTTTCTTCTCTAATTTGGAGAACATAAATTCTAAGTCTACACTTTCTTCATGAGTCCTGAATGATCCTTTGGGAGTTTTAATTGGTAAAGTAGCTTTCTTTGGAGGGATGTTCAAAAATAATAATATTAATATTCTTTATCACAACTTTTAGTCACCAAAAAAATTGTATCCTCTAATCAAAAGTTATGTTGCTTGTAAATTATGTACCTTTAAAACCTTAATTTGGAGAATACTTGAATGACAAACATTTTTCTTGATATATTCTTGAGATTTAATATCTTCTAAATATAAAATTTTGTTTTTAATACTTTGATATGTATTCCCTATAACTCCATGGGTCTGACTAGAATTTTATTTGCAAAGTGAAATTTATGGTAACTTTCCAAAAACTTGTTGGTTTTGGCTTAGAAAAATTTTGTATAGTGTGCCATGTTTTCAAATATTCAAAATTAAATTGAAATTGTTCCTTGAGATACTTCATTCTGTCACCTCATATCTTTGAAAATTCACCTTCTGAAATATTATAGAAAAAAAGTGCTAGAAAAAATGAGAATCTTATTGAGTTGTGTTATATTCTTTCCACGACTAGCTACCCTAGTTAACCGAGGGGGGTTAGAGGGGGGATGGAGCTTCCCCTTCGTTGTGTTGATTGCGTAGTGGGGCGGTCACAGGGGGTTTGAGGGGGCTGGGTAGCTCACCTCTACAAGATCCGGGGCAGCACCCCAGGGAATTATTTTTTTTGGACCCTATATTAGGTTGGGCAGACCTACCTATGATTTTGTGCATGGTTTTTGCACATGGTTTTGGACGCGATGGTTTTTGGTCCATGGTATTGGATGCTTCGGCATGTATAA
>APFE031571836.1:0-13831 GCA_000404065.3 Pinus taeda | reverse complement strand
TTCCTTTCTTTAGTAGTTTCTTAGATGAAACTGAATCTTACATAGAAACTTGATGTTTCTATCTTTGTAAATATCTCTATATTATTATTGAGTATTGTTGCTCAATCAATTCATTAATTCATTTTGGAATTCCATATGCGTGTTTCGCACTATTTTACGTTGTTCTCGTGAAGTAGGCTTGAATAGACTCCCCTTAATCCATCTTGATATGCTTCAACTTGTTTTTGAGAAAGATGATTTGATTTGCATTGTTCACTTTGAACATTCCAACCAACTTATCATATATCTCCTTAGAAGTTCCCAAATCAGAAATATACACAACCAAATGCCTTTGAATAGAGTCAACCAAATTTTTTGTTTCTTTGACCTCACCTTTTCTATACTTCATCTTAGCAATAGCCAATGCACTTGAAGGAGGCTCCACCACTTTTCCCTGCACATAGTCTAATACTTCATGCTCCTCCAAAGTCAGGGCCAAAGTCATCTTCCATGCATGATAGTCAGATTTTTCATTGAGCTTGTCCTTAGTCTTGAAGTAAGATAAAGAAGCCATTGAAAATTGTCCAATAAATCTTTCTTGGTGATTGCATTTCTCTCTCTTGCTTGGGCTTTGTCTTCAACTGGGCTCTAGTACCATGTTAACTTTAGTTAACAATGGTATGTTCTATGTTTCGCACAATTACTTGATTGTTTCTTTAGCAGCCCAATGACAATTTCCAATTTAGTTTTCAATAGCAATCACATTAGCCATAAATCACATTGACAGGAACTATATATAGAACATAAAATAAAATGCAAAAGACAAGCCAAGACAAGAGAACGCAAGAATTGGCAGATGCTAGGGAAAAACCCCGAGATGGGGAAAACCCTTTGATCAATTCTTCTTATTATTATATCAAATGTTCAGCAAAGAGGGAGAGAGAGTACAAAGTCAAAATTGATTTGCCAAAAAATGATGAAAACCATTGTCCAAAAAAGTCCTGTCAAATCTGCAATTTTGCCCTCAATCAACAACAATCAAATCATCCCTAACCAGAAAGTCAACAACAGTGAAAATCTGGTCAAATCCTTCCAAAAGAGCTCGATTAAAGGAAAGAGGAACTCAGCCTCTCTTGCTAGACAAAGTCAGCCCAAAACAGTCAATGGATTAGTGGTCAAACGGATCAACAATCAAACTTGGTAATCAGAATTCAAGTTTGCGGTCAACGCAAGTCAAAGTGCTCCTTTTGCCTCTGTCCCTGTGCCCAAACCATTTGGTAATCAATTGATGCAAGGTGATTTATTATTTTCGGAAATTCATACTTGAGAAGTGATTTATTATTTTCGGAAATTCATACTTGAGATTGAAAACATGACTTTCTATTTTTAAAAAGTCACTCCAGAATTGTCAAAAATAAAATTTTAGATAAGGCAATTCATCCTTGAGCTGCCAATTTTCAACACGCCCTCTCAACTAGGGAGAAATTTCTTTCTACATCAAAGATCTTTGTTTTCTTTGTTCATCTCTACTTTGTATCATCTGGAACAATGATGTCTCAATCTAATGAAAAAGAATCACCATAGGGGAGATTCACCTATCACCCTATATCCATTGATCTTCCCACCTTGACACAGACTTGGGAGGATTACCACTTGTCAACACATGACAAGGATCGCGCACAACTAAGTCCCATCTATATTTGGGAAGACTACCATTTGTCAATGCATAACAAGGATCACGCACAACCAAGCCTCACCTCAAGAGTCAAGTGGTAGAACACCTGCATCCACAGACATTGGGGGGATTACCACTTGTCAACACATGACAAGGATCGTGCACAACCAAGCCTCATCTCTGCTTGGGGGGATTACCACTTGACAAGGACAGTGCACAACCAAGTTTCACCTTTGCTTGGGGGGATTGTCACTTGTCAAGGATCGCACACAACCAAGTTTTACCACACCCATTGGCCAGATGGGTGGTACTACCAACAAGCCCAGTTTGTGGGTAGGATGCATACTGGGGTATACTCTTGGCAAGTCCCAGACTTGATGGTAGGGGGGATTACCACTTGTCAACATAAGACAAGGATCATGCACAACCTACAGTTAAGAGTTCCCTCAACCCCAAGAACTCTCATGGCTCCATTCCCAACTTGGGAGCTCAAACAAGAGGGAAGAGTAGAGCTCAATGTTTTCAATCATCCACGGCCACCCCCACCAAGAAGGGTCACATCCATTAGTCCAAGTTTCTCTCTGAACACCAAGAATTTCCCTTTCGGCAAAGGCTTGGTAAATATATCAGCTATATGATCATCAGTTGCAATATGATGGAGCCTTACTGCTCCTCTCGGCACCATAACCCGAATATAGTGATATTTGATCTCAATTTGCTTGGACTTGTCACTGAACATGGGATTTTCTGCAAGTTGAATCCCACTCGTATTGTCACAGTATATTATTGTAGCATCTAGTACATGCTCAAAGATCTCTCCAAAGAACTTCCTCAGCCATACTACCTCCCAACTAGCCATGCTAGCAGTAATGAACTCAGCTTTAGTCGTGCCAAGGGCTACAAATCTTTGTTTTGTACTCATCCAAGATATCATGGCAAATCCCAAGCTAAAGCTGCATCTAGATGTGCTCTTTCTATCAGCAGAGTTACCAACTCAATCAGCATTACAGTAACCCATGTGGTCTCACATCTCAGGTAGTATATTTCAATCCAAGATTGATGGTTCCATGCAAGTATCTCAGCACATGCCTTGCAACAATCCAATGTGCATGTGATGGCTTAATCATATACTGGTTCAAAGTATTGACCGCAAAACATGTATGGTTCAGTGTTCACTAAGAACATCAGTGCCCTATACACAGAAGGATTAGCCAAATCAGGTCTTGTCACTTCACCACATAACCTTTTGAAATTCATTATCCTTGAGAAAGGAAAATCTCACCAGGTCTCTGCCATGCCTCTAGGCCCAGAAAGTTGCGCATCAAGTGAAGATCTTTCATTTCAAACTGAGAAGTTAACTCCTTCTTACACTAGAGAATGAAAGGTTCTCCACCTATCAAGAATAAGTCATCAACATATAATACCAAAATCAAAGGCATACCTTCAACCATCTTGAAGTAGATATCTGGATCAACATTGCTTCTAATAAAACCAAGCTTCATCAAGAAGCTATGAATGCGGGCATACCAAGCTCTTGGGGCTTGCTTCAATCCATAGAGAGCTTTCTTCAACCTACACATGATTTTCCCTGTCATGCACTTCCAAGCGTTATGGTTGCTCCACAAATACTTCTTCCTTGATGAAGCGATGCAGAAAAGAAGCTTTCACATCCATTTGGTGAAAAGTCCATCCCTAGCTAGCAACTAGAGCTAGAATAGATCGGATGGCAGCATATCAAGCAACAGGTGCAAAAATCTCATCATAGTCTACTCCCTCTTTTTGGGAGAAACACATAGCCACAAATCTAGTTTTATATTTTTCAACATTGTCATCCGCACCATGTTTACTTTTGTACAACATTTAGAAGTCACAACAGAATTACCATTAGATCTTGGAACTACTTCCCATACATCATTATGTATGATGGACTCATATTCTTCAGCCATTGCTTCTTTCCATACTTGATCTTTCACTACTTCAAAAGAGCATGGTTTAGCCTAAATAGTGTCGCTCATGGCTGCAATGTATCCTTGGAACCAGCATGGTTTCTTGCTTTCTTTTAATTTCTCTAGAGGCAGCATGTCTATTAACATCTTGTAAACTATCACAAGGCCATAATGGTCTCTTTCTAGTAGGAGGATCACATGGAGGAGGATCCATGGCCTCCATGGGTTCCATGGGTTCATCAACAAGATCATGTTGAAGCTCAAGATCTACTTGTGCATCCAAGACATCATCCTTAATTTCAACATTAGCAAAGAGGAGGAAGGTCTCTTGCCTTTCCAAGAGTTGCATCTTCATCAAATGTTACAATCTTGCTAAACTCTATAGTTCTTTGACCAGGTACGTATATTCTGTAAGCTTTAGAATTTTCACAATAACCAACAAACATACTTTTCTTACCTGAAGCTTCCGCCTTGTGTTAAAATTTGACAGCTCAAGGATGAATTTCTCCTAGAAGAAATCATATCTTTCAGCTCTGTTTGAACCACCTATAATAAAATTTCATTTTTAACAATTCTAATATGAGTTTTAAATAATAGTAAGTCAAATCTCAATTTGGAAGTGACTTTCCCAAAATAGAAAGTCATGTCTAAATGATCAAGGATGATCTCAACATATGGAATCCACATTAAAATAAAATCAATCATGATTATACAAGTTAAAAATTAATATTTTTATCTTTATTAGTATTGTTATTATTATGATATTATTATTTATAAAATTGTCCAAAGTCATTCAACTTTAATGGATAAATAAAAACATTCTCTTATGGAATAAGTAAATTAGATTGAGAATCTCTTACTTGGAAAATCAAACCTCTCTTGGAATAAAATAGTAACTCCACACTTAAGAGAATGTAACTCTCTCTCCCTAATTCAATATATGGCAAAAGGGTAACTCCTCATTAAATACACTTGTAACTCCCTCATTCAATTCGATTTGTAACTCTCACCAAATATTCTCTCATGTTTAAGTGTAACTGTCTCTCTCCCTAATTCAAATTGTAACTCCTCAAGACAAGTGTGCGTCTCTGACCAGATCGAAGTGCCCATCACCCTGATTCCAACATTGCGAATGACACTCAAATCCGAGCTCGTATGGAGGAGATAGGGCCAATCAAACTTCAAGGTTGACTTGGCCAAGTGGCAAGGTTAATGGTCCTACAAATTGCACTGGCAGCGATTATCGAATTTTGACCACCGAAACGGGGAAAATTGTTGCCTCTTTAAATTGTCCAATATCCCTTATTTTTGAAAAATTTGAAAACAATCAACAGTTTTTATTAAAACAAAAAATATATATTAAAATGGGGGGTAGGCCATGACCCCCACCACCCCCATCGCATAATACATCAAAATATGGTGTTGGGCAGGCCATCGGC
This sequence comes from Pinus taeda, assembly GCA_000404065.3. Lineage (NCBI taxonomy): Eukaryota > Viridiplantae > Streptophyta > Pinopsida > Pinales > Pinaceae > Pinus > Pinus taeda. Next base: position 8,792 of record APFE031571836.1, on the reverse strand, counting down.
GACGGGCCCGGCCCACACCCCTTCTTCGATTGCCACTTGTCGAACAATACTGAGGGTGGTGGGGCTCGAACCCACCCAACAAATCCAACCGGCCTGCCACTCGGGCACCCTCACCCAAAACAAACTCCAACAAATAACAATACTGCCATTCAAAAATATTTATAACCATAAGCCATGCGAAAAATTTGTTATGTAATTATGGCACGGGTGGGGCTCGACCCCAAGTCACTGCCACACAAACCGAGATCTAATACTATTAGGCCAAACGGCCTCATTGTTAAATATGACGCTCATAATTATATATAACCCTTCAAAACCATTCGACTAGGGATAGGAACAGAACCGATGGAGCGTGTGGAAGTGGCAGAACAGAGAGCCAGGCGGAACCATGCCCAGAGGGAACCATGACATAGTTCTAGGGGTAGATTGATGGCACACTTTTCCAGACGAATCTTATAAAGAATATTCTTGGATACCTGAAAGATTCCATGGAGAGGTAAATTTTCATTTTGTCAGAATGATATGAAGTTTACAGTTATTTTAACTAGAATTTCGCAGGAAACGCGATGGTGAAGTCAGAATCACCATCTGAGCAACAAATTTGCAAATTCCCAACAGAGCAGAATTTTTGAAAAATCTTGAGGGAATCTTCCAAATTCCATAAAGGCTAAAATTGACCAGAGTCAGAATGCAACCAACTTTATACTCAAAAGTCTCAAAATCTCGCAAGGATCATGATGGCGAGATCAGATTTGAGATCTGAATTGCAAATCTCCAGTCAGTCTAGAGGACATAATCTTTGGATAATCATGGGGAATCATGGGGAATCTAAATGATTCCTACAGGCCCAAATTTTGACGGTGTCGGAATTTGACAAATGGATAGTCGATTTTACATCTCTCGATGATAGAAATTCATTGGTGCAGTCAGATTTTGTTGTTGAGCCTTCCATTTTTCAGCCAAAGTTAGAGGTGAAGGTACATGAATCAGTCATGTCATGTTTTCCTTCATAATTGCTGAGATGATGTATTAAGTTTTGAGATCCCTGCTTGATGTTATGTTGTGGGATCGTTTTTGCCACATTATATGAGATGTATTTAGATTGTCGTATTATGTATTGTTGTTGAGATCCCTATGTAACTATGTTGAAGGGATGCTCATTGCCACATTCTGATGAGATCATTTTAGTTTGTCATGTTGAGAGGAAGTCTTCTTGAGTGAGAATTCCTGTAAGCAGAATGTCTCGTGGAGAGACAAGCCACTCTTGATTGAGGGCATATGTCCTTGCTATGATAAGGTGTTGTCCATGTACGTCATCATCATTTCCAGCATTATATGAAGCGACCTCCACCATCTTGACACTGGGCCCGGAGACAGCCCACACTGGGTGAACTCCATTATCAATGTCTTGTGTTTTATGTTGTTGATTCTTGTCATGTTCCCTCTTCTTTACAACATGCATATATGTTCTTTTATGCTCTTTTAAATGAGATTCTAACAACATCACAGAAGAAAAAGATATTAGATGGTTCTGGTAGCTTAAGGAACCCGAATCACTCTCTCTATTCTTAGAATGAGTTAAACTTTTCCTCAAGTAACTCCTCCCTCATGGAATTTGATTCTCTTATTATTCGCTCAAGGTATGAATTCATTTTGTAACTCTTCTCGTTTCTCATATATTTAAGCAAAGAGCAAGTGAGAACTGAAAGTAGCATGTTCATTGTGAAGAAGGAGAGCTAGTGTTGAGTGTGTGCAATAGAAGTGTGAGAGCAAGTGAAGAGTAAGAGCAAGGGAAGAGCTAGAGCAAGTGTGGAGGAAAAGATCTAATCAAAAGAATGAGATCTTTAAGCAAAGAGCAAGAGCACTTCAGCTGCAAGTTGATCAAACATTAATGACTTTATTGATTCTCTCTCTCTCTCTCTCTCTCTCTCTCTCTCTCTCTCTCTCTATGCTGCTAAACAATTAAAGAAATCTAATAAAAGAAGAATCATTTGGGTTTTCCGTTTGTGGGTTTTGCCCTAGTCATTGGACTAACTCTCTGTGTCTTATATTTGTGCTTGGTTGTCTTAATATGATCCTTAAGTCTATCTATAATTGTTGATCTAAAAAGTTTTAAAGAAGATATCTGCATTCTAAGTAATTGTAACAGCATAGAAAATTCAGTTTTCTGCAAAGTAAATTCTATTTTTTGCGAAGTACATACCACTTTTTGCGAAGTACATTCAGTGCCATTCAATTTTCTGCAAAGTACATTCAATTTTTTACAAAGTACATTCAGTTTTTTGCATAGAACTTTCAAGTTTCTGCAAAGAATTTTTCAATTTCTGCATAGAACTTTCAAATTTTAACATGGTGCCAGAGTCTTGGTGAAGACAAATCCAAGGAAACCATAGATCACCTGAAGAGACCCCACTTGCTGCCAAAGTTTTCTGATCAAGATGACTACGTCCTACTTCAAGATAGAGGAGAAGTTGAATGATACTTGAAACTTTGGTTCATGGAAAGCAAGGGTAGATATCACTCTTGAAGAACATGAAGTTCTGGAGTATGTTGAAGACACAATAGTTGATCCACCAAAGAATGCAAGTGCTGCTGTCAAATCCAAATATAAAAAAAATCAAATCAAAGCTAGAAAAATTATCCTTGATTCGCTTAATGATCATCTCATTATTTATGTTTATAGTTTGAAGAAAGCTGAAAAAATGTATGACAAATTAATTGGCATGTTTGTAATTAGTAACATGAACCAGATTATTGCCTTGAAAAATCAGCTGAAGGACATCAAGATGAATAGAGAGATGGTTCAAACATACTTCCTAAGAATGACTAAAATCAGGAATCAATTATCAACAATTGGTAAAATTGTATCCAACAAAGAAATGGTGTTGATTGCGCTTAGAGGCATTTCTCCTGTTGGGGAGAATTTTATCACTATCATCAGCAACATCAACATTATTCCCACATTTGATGAGCTTCTGAGAAAGTGTATCCGAGAGAAGGCAGAATGATCTCCAAAAGGAGAATATCACATCATGAAGAAGGAGAGCCTACTACATTTACAGCCTATGACAAGAGAAATAAAGGTAATAAAATTAAATATGTTTTCAAATCAAATAAAGGGAATTTAGACATGTCAAAAGTTACATGCATTAACTATCAAAAGCTTGGTCACTTTGCTTGTGACTGTAAAAAAAGAAGAGCACCTAGATTCAAAAACAAATCTGATTATAGAAAAGGCTCTTCTGAAAATCAAAGAAAAGGGCATCCTAAGTAAACAAGAACTCCAAAATATAGAAATAATACAACAAAAACTCAATCAAAATATTTCCTTGTTTCTGCTCTTTCCAATTCTTCTGCAGATTCATTTGTTAGTTGGTTAATTGATAGTGGTGCTTCCAAACATTTTACTAGTCACAAAGAAGCACTCTCTAATCTAGTTGAGAGGGCGACTAATTTAAATCTTATTCTTGGATATAATTCTACTCACCAAGTTAAAGGTTATGGTTAAATTTCATTTCAATTAGATGACGGAAAATCTATTTTTCTGCAAGAAGTTTTGTATTTACCTGGTTTGAAAAAGAATATTGTATCCATATTTGTTCTAGAAGATAAAGGAATGAAAGTTTCTTTTATTAATGGAAAGGTTCTAACCTGGCCTTTGAACTCAAGTATGAGAGAAGCCTTCACTCTTGGATCAAGATGTGAAGAGCTTTACAAAATCAATGGTAAACCCATTCATGCACTAGTCCATGATATCGATCTTCAGTGTGAGCAATGCCGCAACAGATTTTCTCACCTACACTACAAAGCCTTACTTCATGTAAAGAAGATGCTTACTAGAATGTCTGAGATCAAAATGCATCATGAAGGACTTTTCCCATAATGTGCAAGTGGAAAGCATATAAAGGAACCATTCCCTTCAAGCGGAACAAAATCTAGTCAGGTACTTCAACTCATACATTCTAATTTATTTGGACCTATGCATGTTACTTCTCTTGGCAACTACTTGTATTTCATGATTTTTGTTGATGATTTTTCTCGCAAGACATGGATATTCTTTTCGAAAAAGAAAGGGGAAGCATTTGACAAGTTCAAAGATTCGAAGACTCTAATTGAAAATCAAACTGGAAAGGTCATCAAAACTTTCAGAGCTGATAATGTGGGAGATTTCACCTCCAATGATTTTAATGATCTTTGCAAAGACGATGGAATAAAGAAAGAAACAAACCATTGCGTCATACAATCCACAACAAAATGGTGTGGCTGAAAGGAACAATAGAACCATTATGGAAGCAGTCAGAGCCATGCTGCATGATCAAAAGTTATCAAAGTTTTTGTGGGGAGAAGTTGCAAATACTACAGTTTATGTGCCGAACAAAATTCATCAGGCCTTAAACAATAAGACTCTTGAAGAAGTCTTCACTGGTAAAAGGCTTGAGGTGAGTCATTTGTGAATCTTTGGTTGTCTTGTATACTTCCATGTGCCAAAAGAGAAGAATAAACCGGAAGCTTTAGGTAAGAAAGGTAAGTTTGTTGGTTATTGTGATAATTCAAAATCTTATAGAATTTATGTGCCTACTCAAAGAACTATAGAGTTTAGCAAGGATGTAACATTTGATGAAGATGCAGCGCTTAGAAAAGCAAAAGACTCCCCTCCTCCTGCCGTTGTTGAAAGACAAGTTGTTAATGAAAAAGAGGTTGTATCTGAGTTTGAACTGGAACCTGAGAATGAACTTGTTGATAATCCAATGGGTTCCATGGATCCTCTAGATCCTCCACCACATGATCTTCCTACCAAAAAGAGACCACTATGGCTACGAGATACATTGCAAGTTGTTGAACAACATGCTACCCCAATAGGAATGTTTAGAGAAAGTATGAAGCCAAGTCGGTTTCAAGGGTATGTTGCTGCCGTGAGCAACATCATTTAGGCAAAACCACGCAAAAGGACAAGTTTGGAAAGATGCCATGACTGAAGAATATGAGTCCATCATCTAGAGTGATGTCTAGAAAGTGGTTCCTAAACCTCAACGTAAATATGTTGTCACTTCCAAATGGTTGTTTAAGATTAAACATGGTGTTGATGGTAGTATTTTAAAATATAAGGCTAAAATTGTAGCTGGAGGTTTCTCTCATAAAGATGGAATAGATTGCAATGAGGATTTTGCTCTTGTAGCTCGATATACTACTATTCAATCTATTGTTGCCTTAGTTGCTAGCTAGGGATGGACTTGTTGACATAGATTGTCATTATGTCAATATGGCAATATTCTAGGAGCCAGAGGAGGCAAAACAAAGCTATCAAAGCTACAGGAGGAGTACTGCAGAGCATAATGGAGGAGCAAAGCAGAGCTATCAGAGGAGCAAAACAGAGCTATCAGAGGCATATCGGGAGTATCATGCCAAATGAGAACTATCGGGAACAATGTATGCCAAAGAAGAACTATTGGGGGTAATATATGCCAAAGAGCCAAAGAAGAGCAGAATACATATATATATGCGGAAGAGTTAAAGGAGTGAAGACATAAAGGCTAAAGGCAGAGGCAGAGCAACATATAATATATATATGCAATATACACTATCGAAGGCGGAAAATAGTGTATATATCGGAATACACTATCGGAGGGAATGGTGTATATATCTGATATATATATCGATATAATATATTATATATTATATATTGTTGGAGTATATATGTGTATTATATAATATATTATTATATAATGGTGCTATTATAATCAGCGGGTTCTACTATGAGCCACTACCTGAAACCCCCGACTGCGATATATATATATATATATATATAACTGCAATATGTTGCAGACCCACTGCAACATTATGCAATGGTCTATTGTTATATCGCATCCGCCTATCGGTACTCACATATCACAATATACAAAGGGTTGTCACTCCTGAAAGCGTCGATTGCGATATGTGTTGCAGACCCGATGCAACATTACAGTTTAACTTAATGCTATATTGCATCCGCAGGAGAATTGGCCATTGGCCATCGGCGATGTCATGAGCTCGACTTATACAAGACATCCGGAAGTTGCAACTGCCGATTGCGATTACACAGCAGACCCGATGCAGTGATAGATATAGGTGTAATGATTTTGAAGTCCGCCCTTAAGCGTTTCGGTCGGGTTTTTCCATATATTCCTGTGTATTTCAATATTTGTATTGCCCAGGATTTTTTAGGCCAAAAGCTTATAATAACGGTTCCCATAGTTCAGTAGGCCTGAACAATGCCAATTGTGATTGCAATGGTGATGTGGTAGGTGGGGCCTCCTTGTTGGTACTGTCTCTCCAATGAAATCTCTCCATAAACTATAAAGTCCTATGTATGCATATTGTTATTGAAAAAGGGGCCTCTGTGACAGTTTTTAATATGCAACAGTTTTCTCTGTGTATTTCGGTCATCGCTGTTGAATTAACGTGTCTCTGGAGTGTTGGTGAACTCGAAGAGACAAAGGAAGCCGAAAAGTCGGGAAGCCGAAGGACAAGCCAACACAGAAGAAGCCAAAGTGACATGAAGAGTCGGGAAGCCGAAGGACAAGCCAACACAAAGGAAGGCAAAGCAACATGAAGAATCGGGAAGTCGAAGAGGCAAGTAAGCACATAGGAAGATGAAGCGAGCGTTGAGGAAACTGAAGAGCCAGCGAAAAGCGGAAACCAACAGTCAGAGGCATCAAGAATACATAAACCAGGAAAAACAAGGAAAGTGTAGTGTGTGTGAATAATCAGAGTGAGAGGAAGCTGAAGTTTAGGCAGAGGCAAGAGAAGCAGGAGAATAGAAGTGAAGCATAAGCTCAACAGGCTTGGGAGCAGAGAACTACAGAAAAACAGATTCTAACAATGTATAATAAAGGGTTGGAGCCTCAGAATTGAAAGGATTGGATTCCTTGGGAGTTGGTGCTCCTAAGTCTAGGACTGTTGCCTTGGAAAAACAGAGTTGGTGCTCTGGAGGTTGGAGCCTCACAAAAGTCCAAGTTGGTGCTTGGCAATTGATTGCAACCATTTATATATTGTATCTATTTCATTGCACTGATTGTATTAACAAAAGCATTTATTCCAGCTATCTATTTTTGTGTTCCATATATAAATGTTTTTGGTGATAAAAAGAAAAATTCAAAAGAAATACTGATTCAGCGCCCCCTCTCAGTATTTCCAACAATTGGTATCAGAGTGGGCTTCTTCAAATTAGCCTAACAACTTGAAGAAGGATTCGTAGTCATGATGAGAAATCACGAAGCGTTAGGAAGATCTCCTCTTTTCGACGACACCAATTTTGGTTTCTGGAAAAAGAGAATGACTTACTACTTAATGTCCCTTGGACCTGAAGTCTAGCATTCGGTTTTAAATGAGTACCCAATTCCTTCCACTCTTCCAACAGATCAAGACGAGAGGAAAGACTACATTGCAAATGAAAAAGCCTTGAATTCCATCACTAGTGGAATCACTGATTCCAAGTTTACAAAAGTCATGAACTGTAACTCTGCCAAAAAAATGTGGGATAAATGTCCAAGTTGGTGCTTGGCAAAACAGAGTTGGTGCTCTGGAGGTTGGAGCCTCACAAAAGTCTAAGTTGGTGCTTGGCAACTGATTACAACCATTTATATATTGTATATATTTTATTGCACTGATTGTATTAATAAAAACATTTATTCCAGCTATCTATTTCTTTGTTCCATGTATAAATGTTTTTGGTGATAAAAAGAACAATTAAAAATAAATACTGATTCAGCCCCCCCTCTCAGTATTTCCAACAATTGGTATCAGAGCGAGCTTCTTCAAATTAGCCTAACAGCTTGAAGAAGGATTCATAGTCATGATGAGAAATCACGAAGCGTCAGGAAGACCTTTTTTCGACGACACCAATTTTGGTTTCTGGAAAAAGAGAATGACCTACTACTTAATGTCCCTTGGACCTGAAGTCTAGCATTCAGTTCTAAATGAGTACCCAATTCCTTCCACTCTTCCAACAGATCAAGACGAGAGGAAAGACTGCATTGCAAATGAAAAAACCTTGAATTCCATCACTAGTGGAATCACTGATTCCAAGTTTACAAAAGTCATGAATTGTAACTCTGCCAAAGAAATGTGGGATAAGCTAATTAGCTTATACGATGGGGACTCAAAAGTCAAGAAGGCAAAGCTTCAAACTCATAGAAAGCAATTTGAAAGTCTGAAAATGGAAGATGAAGAAGATATTTCATCATACTTTCTCCGAGTAGCTCAAGTGGTCAAATCTCTTAAAGGATTGGACGAAAACATTGAAGAAAGTACCATTGTTCAAAAGGTCTTAAGAACTCTTCCAGACAGATTTGACTCCAAAATAAGCACCATAGAAGAAATAAAGGATCTAGATACTCTCAAGATGGATGAACTCCATGGAATCCTCACTACCTATGAAATGAGAAAAGGTGGCCCAAGCTCCAAAGATGCATCATTCAAGGCTTCAAAATCAAAGAAGGGGAAAGAAAGGAATGATTGTAGTGATGACTCCGATGTGGAATCCGAATTGGCACAATTTGTACGAAAGCTGAAGAAAGGATCTAAGCTAAAAGGTAAGTGTAGGAATTTACAGGGTAAGTTCCTCAGACAGAACACCAAAGGACACCGGTCACAAACAGATCACAGATCAATACACCAGCATTTTTGACGTGGTTAAAACCCTCAAAGAGGGAAATAGTCTACAGCCTGAGCCAACGCGGCCACTTCAGGCAATTTATTAATAAAAGAATGAAAATTTACATAAGCTTCTCTCATGAACGGTTAACCTACAAATG
>APFE031571834.1:30056-89646 GCA_000404065.3 Pinus taeda | reverse complement strand
TGACGAACAGGTCTTGCATCTTTCTCGATATAAATACGATGTGTGCATAGCTGGGGATCAATCCCTTTCATATCGGGATAGTCCCATGCAAATGCCTCCTGATACTTTCGTAATAGCTGGATGAGTTTTGTCTCTTGTTCTGGTGTCAGATTAGCGTTAATATTTAGAGTTTTCCCCGGTTCAATTTTCACTACTTTGCTATTAACGACAGAAGTCACAGGTATAATTTGGTCATGTTCGTCTTTCAGGGGATCCTCCTCTAATTCGTTATCAAATGCCGCTTTTATCATAAAACATTGTGCATACGATGTGGATTCTGTTTGATTAATGAATTTATTGATGGCATCGTCTTCCGTTTGATCTTTGAAATCTAGTGCTTCCTGGACTGTTAATGGGGGTCTAATATTGTCAGTGATATATGAGGCAGGGCGCAGATTGGTTGGTTAGTGATGTATGAGGTGTGATGCTTGGCTGCGCTGGAGGGTACAAAATTAGATTTTTAATATCCAGCCCTCTGGTTATAGTCATGTTTCCTTGCCGGCAACCAATATAGGCGTCAGAAGTAGCGAGCCATGGTCTACCTAGAATTAGAGGATGTCCATCTAGTCGGGTTTTTGGATTAATTATCAGGAAATCGGTCGGGTATTCCCAGGAGTCCACTGAAACCATAATATCATACAAGGTGCCTTCTGGTCTTATTACTGATCGGTCGGCTAGTTCTAACAAAGTGGAAGTAGGTTCTACCGATGTAATTCCGAGCTTCTGGCAAGTTGATGTTGTCAGGATGTTAATTGCAGCCCCTAGATCAACTAGAACGTTGGTCAAGGTCTGCCCACAGATTTGAACAGTGACGATTGGGTTTCCAGGGTCCTCGTATTTGATTGGTGTCTCTTTTCCTGATAGGAGGTCAGATAAGGTACCGACTACCTGGACTTTTGGGTTAGAGGTTATATTTCTTTTTGGTTTTCTGCTACACAGGTCTTTTATGGTTTTTGTATATATGGGGATATCCTGTATAGCTTAAAGGAAAGGTATTCTTATATACAAGTTTTGAAGTTCTCCCAGAATATCAAAATCTGGATATTGCGTTGGTCACGGGATGGCCAATCGTTCTGGGAAAGGTGGAGGAGATGTAATTATTCGCTGATGGGCTTGGTATTTGCTTACATCTTCCTCTTGTAATGGCTGTGTTATAGGCAACTGATCTTCCATGTGAGTTGTTCTATGTCCCTCGGTTTCTATTATTCGCCCAGATCTTAACTGGAGATCATTGCACTCCTGCAGATCCGGTTCAATCTCTGGAGATTCTGTAATTTGAAGAGATTGAACTGGTCTATTATTTGGATTAGGGTTGGGTTGGGCTGGGAGCTGCGGTCTCAAGTTAGGCTGGGGATTTTGTTGTAAGGCTGGCAGAGTTGGTTGAGGGAGCGGAACTGTTCCTGGCGATTGATATGTCGATCTTGGCCAGTTTGTCTGCCAGGGTGAACCTTGCGAGGTAGAAGGGGTCCATTGCGGAGGATATGCATTATTATGCTAGTATGGTGGGGGATATGGGAAGTTTGGCCAACCAGATTGATTCATCCAAGGATTCGGAGTAGGGAACATTTGAGGTGACCAATTCGAAAATGGGTACTGAGACTGGTTTTGCCACATATTCTGTTGCTGAGCATTAAACTGCGGGGATTGAAAAGAAGAGGAGGGGTCTGAGAACATACCAGATTGCCTTGGTTGCCATTGACGACGCTGGTTAATAAAATATGTTGATTCTGGCTCCTCTTCTGCTTCTTTGTATACTGCCTTCAAACCAGGAAGTGAGGGGCAGCTTTCAGTCAGGTGGTCCTTGGTACAGATAGCGCATGTTTGAACTGTATCAAGTGGGCATTCCTTGTGGCTATGTTTCTTCCTGCATCGAGGAAAGAAGATTGCTAGATTTTGTTCCGCCTCTGCTTGCTTCTGTTTAGCCTGCACAATATCAAGCTGTGTAGTCAATGTCCCCAGGATATCAGTTTTAAAATTTTCTAGCAAATTTCCAAGTTCCACACGTGTTACTCCCTCTGTTGATGTCCTGTGATCTCTGGTAAAGCGATCATATTCTGCTGGTTTTATCCTTGTGCTGCCTCTTGAGCTCCTGATACACAGATCAATGATGTCAGCGAAATTTTCCTGATAAATGTCTCCTTTCCCCATAATATTCAACATTTCAATCCATTGCTCTTTCATACCTCTAATTAGTGCAGTTTTCAATACATTATCAGGCAGAGGCAACGATGCATAGGGAGATCTTTGTAAGTTATATTGGAAACGTTCTACATATTCTTCTAGAGTTTCGTTTGGTCTGGCCGACATTTGAAAAATTTCATCTTTTAATTCTCTTGACCTACAGTAATCCTGATATTTCTTTAAAAAGGCTTCTTTCATTTGATCCCAATTGTTAATAACCCCATCACCTAAACCCATAAACCATCTCAAGGCAGCCCCTTTTAATGTGGAGGGGAATAATTTTAATTTCTGGGGATCGGTAGTGTAATCGTATCCTCGGCATAATACATCAAATTCGAACAGAATGCATCCGGATCCTCCGATGTAAGGCCATGGAATGTGGGGATATGCTGGAGGGGGATGGCTTTCATGGGCGCATTTGCTGCAGAATCCACTATAGGGTATTGTAATGTGGAGGTCTGGGTATTTGGCTGATTCTGCGCCATGGGATCGAATATATGCCAGTAATCTTCAGGAATTTCTAAGAGAGTGTTCCTTGGTTGAGTAGGGGTAGTCTCAATGGGGATTGTTTTGACAACACTCCCTTTATCAGGGATAATGATGGTCCCAACTATCTGAGGTGAATGAATTCCTTTGACAAGAACTTTTGCAGCGCTTCCTTTATCCGGGCTACTTAAAGGCTGGTTTGGCTCAATTGGAGATCTAGGTTCCCCGATTTCCCCTGTTTCTCCTTCTCCTTCGCAAAGGTTACTAAGATTCCCTTCGTGCAGCAGTCCAGGAGTCAAATTTTCAATCTCTTGAAAGTCCTGCTCCTCTGTTTTACTGTGCACCTCAACAAAGGCTTCAGATGGTGATTTTGAGACCTGAAGGGAACTAGTAGGCTGTTTAGAATTGGCTTTCCTATAACCTACTGATGGCTGAGATTCGGCTTTCTTATAGATTTCGTCTATGAAGGTCGTTCACCCAAGGGTCACCGACCCCTTGGCTTTTTCGACTTTAGATGGAGGCTTCTGATTTTTCTCAGGCTTTTTCTGCTTAGTCATGCACTCCAATTAAACTGCTAAATCCAATCAATTTCTACTGGGAAGGCGGACAGTGGAGCAGGGCTTTTACATGCTCCGTACGTAGGTTCTTACCTTCCGTTTTTAAAATCCAATTCCCCCCTAGCAGATTCGCACACTACCCTGTTTTTTAAAAACAAATGGCTATACCCTTCCCCGGAAACGGCGCCAAAATGTAAAGCTGTAACAAGGGCCCTTTTCACCTCTAGTTATCTCACATTACAAGTCAATCCGGGAACGTTTTGTTATTGCGAAGGGTATCTCAATTTGAGGCGATTTGTCAGAGTAATGCTTAGTAGTATAGATCTAAGAAATACAAGAGTAAATGGATGCTAAGCTGTGCTAAATTACTTCTGCATAAAGAAATCACACACGGCAACTTGTCAGTCAAGGGTACGGAAGCAGTAACCCATCCCTTTAGAAACTGATAAAGGAAAAGAAATTAGAGTATGGATCATGGATCTGGGAGCATAATAGCGTCTGCTGTGTCTCACGACAGCCTTGATCCTCCTCCCACACAATATCAATGAATGCAAGTAAAAAGGAACAGCAAGAAAGCAGAATGGAACAACAATTCAAAAATGGAACGGCAACTCTGAAATGGAACAACAATAAAAAGGAACAACAGTAAAGAAACTAAATCTCGCGAGTTCCACATACAAATAAAGAGCAATCTTTTGTACAAGTAAACAGTTAATCAAATGGAACAGCAAATCACCATAAACAAGAAACGTCAATCATATATAAACATAATCTGAAACGCTTACCAGTAGTCCATTACTTTGTAGCTGAAACATTCCACATATAAAGTCTGTAACGAAAGCGAACAACTTAGAAAAATGTTATATGATCAATTCCGGAAATATGTTGTAAACTCGTTACAAAGATTTACAAAAGGAAAACTACTGATAAACAAGTATGGAACAACATGTAGGTATATCAGATTATAGAAAACAGTAAACAAACCATACGAAGCCAAACTGTAATGATACAATAAGCCAGTGTCCGTTGGAGCCGGGCCCTTAGCTCTCAATGGCACACCGCCGTAATTTACCTCATATGGAAAGGGGAAATAACACCAAATATATTATATTAACACATCAATGATAGTATAGCAAAACGAAGTCTCAAAGAGACTCGATAGTCTGAGTGTAACCGATAGTGCAGCTTAAAAACAGAAAGTAAAAACACAAAATATTCCCCAACATGTCTTAAGTCTTCGGTGTCGCCCCTTCTTATACAAGTAATGGCGGAGTTAACTAAACAACAAAATAATTTAACGTAACGATCCCTCAGGATCAAAGATCCTGAGGGATTTGTTAAACTGTTAACTCCTTCCTTTTCTCTTCCTAGTCTCCCGAACTGACAGTCCTTCATCTTATCCCAGATTGATTTGCCTTAATTTATTCGCCCTGGTCTGGACTTTATTCGGAATTAGGGGGACAGCCATTATCTGCTCATGGGATTCTTGTTTAGCACCGCACCTTCTTACTTTTGTCCTTTCCTGCATGAAAGAAAATACTTTCAGTGATTGGATCATTTATATTCATTCTCATTGCATTCTTCCTATTGTATAATAAAGAAAAGGTTACAACTATTGCTTGAAACACTACTAAGTTATGCGTTAAAACATACCTTTCCAATGCTCTACAAGTATCTTCCACACCAAAGCTTCATTCAACCTTGCCTTAAGGCATTAGAGGCTCGAGGAAGCCGAGGCTTTACCACAAACTAGATAAACATACCATGCCATTGCTGAGAGGAATCTAAAAAGTGTGGTGCTAGATTTGTTGCTGGAGTCGGTTATGTATTATTATAGGTTTCCCAAGGAACTTATCTAAAATGTGTGATGCTAAACTTTTTGATGGAGATAGTTATGTATTATTATTGGTTTTCCAAGAATCTTCTGCTACGCTCACAGGGAATTATAGGTTTGCCAAGAAACTTCTGCTACGCTCGCAAGGAATTTTAGTGGTGGGTAGGTAAGTTAGTTGATTCAAATTAATTTTGAAAGTTTGAAATCACTTTATTATATTTTTTATAATAAGTGGGAAAATTTTAAGGATTTATCTTTGGGGAAGTTTTTAGGGTCTAAATTTTGAAAATGGGTTAATTTTCCGTCCTTTTGCCAAGGGAAAATTATTTTTCAGTTGTTTTTGCTCAGGGAAAAAGATTTTTCGGATTTTGTTAAAACAATTAACCAAATTTTGTAGGATAAAATTTTTTTACCAAAAAAGCTACCAAAATTTTATAGGGGACTATATAAAATCATTAAAAAAATCACCAAACATTTTACAAATTACATATTAGGGGATTAACCAAAGTGTTTACATTCTAACAAAAAATTCTATCCTTCATATTTTCCATACAATATTTACCTTAGATTCCAAAACATTTATTTCTTATCATAATTTCTCCAGTTTCATGGTAAAAATGGGAAAGCTGAAAGAAACTAAACACACATGAAATACAAACTACAACAACAATTGTTATCTACTCATGCAAATACGAAAGCCCAATTGTTATCTACTCATGCAAATATGAAAGCTGAGTTGGATGATATATGCCTCTTGCTAATCATTTCTATTTATAGAAAAAGTAGAGTTGGTTACATGAATTAAACAATTATTTTTCCAAATGGTGTTGGCCTTCCAAATTTGAGAGGTCGAGGTGGTATGATTGCAGGCAGTGGTAACTACTGGAAATTGAAGAGTCATGGCAGTGTGTGGGGAGGCGATGATGGTGGAAGATGACGCACGGTGGAATAATTACTCTTATGTTCTCCCTCTTAATTATTTATCCAAAAACAAAAACAATTCTTTTTTTATTTCATCAAAATGTGGTTACATCATACATACTCCTATGTTTTCCCTGTGAGTTTCAAACAATTCTTTACCCAAAAGATTTTGTAAATATATCTACAAACTAGTCTTCAAATTTGCAAAACTCCATACATATTTCATTATTTCTTACTAATTCTCAAATGAAGTGATATCTTGTATCAATATGTTTACTCTTTTTATGGAAAACATGAATTCATGATAATGTAATAACATATTTGTTTTCATAAAAAAATTGAGTTGGTTCTTTCTGCTCATGCAATAACTCGTTAAAAATTGTTCTCACCCACACAATTTGCCATGTTTTTGTTGTTGTCGCTGCAACATCCTCTGCTTCAGCTGATGATAGAGTCACAATGTGTTAGGCCCCTATACCACAATGGATTTCTTCACTAATGCCCATGAACTGCACCTGAGCCAAAATTGAACACAGACCCAGATGTGCTCTTCCTCTCATAAATATTGCCTGCAAAATCACTATCTGCATATCCAGTTAGTTTAAAATCGATATCTTGTATCAATATGTTCACTTTTTTTATGGAAAACATTAATTCATGTTAATGCAAAAACATATTTGTTTTCATAAAAAAAATTGAGTTGGTTCTTTCTGTTCATGCAATAACTTGTTCAAAATTGTTCTCACCCACACAATTTTCCATGTTATTGTTGTCGCTGCAACATCCTCTACTTCAGTTGATGATAGAGTCACAATGGATTTCTTCACTAATGCCCATGAAACTGCACCTGAACCAAAATTGAACACATACCTAGATGTGCTCATCCTCTCATAAATATTTCCTGCAAAATCACTATCTGCATATCGAGTTAGTTTAAAATCTGAATTAGATGTATATAGGATACCATAATTTATTGTTCCAACAACATATCTTAAAATCCTTTTTCCAACTAGCCAATGGGTATTCTTTGGGGACTCCATGGATCTGGAAATTAAACTTACAACAAAAATTATATTGGGCCTTGTTGCTGTCAAACACATAAGACTTCCAACCAATTTCTTATACAAGGTTGGGGTTACAACTGGCTTGCAATTTTCCATCCTTAACCTTTTCAATATATCCTTTACGTACTTACATTGACAAATGAAAATATGATCTTCATATTGAGTTACTTCAATACCAAGAAAATATTTTGTTAGGCTTAAATCAGTCATATCAAATTATCTTTTCATGTTTGTCTTAAAATCATATATTGAGAGATCCCCCATGAAAATCGAAATATCAACATATATGCACACAATAAAATTTTTAGCTTTCCCGTTTAATTTTGTATAGGAAGTTGGCTCACTTGGTGATCCAAGAAATTTTACTTTTAGATGCATCAGAATTACATATAACAGAGTTAATTAACCATGGAACTTAAAAGCACATAAAAAATGTGGAAATAATCAGAAGGACAAAAAAACCATGACACAATGATTTGATTATGGATTTCATCCTATTTGGACTACATATTCGGGCCCTGCTCAATAGTGGGCGGCCTTCCTTTTATTAGTGGCATAAAAGAGATAAAAGTATAGCAAGAAGCAAGTTCAACCCTTATACCTCCAAGCTAATAGATGGGTTGAGAATGGAGGGTCCAACTTTGAAAAGAGACAGAACCACTGAACTCTCGATGAAAAGTAGTGGAAAAATGCCTATCCAAACTCTCAATTTGGATAATCGGGCCTTCTGCAACATTCTTGAAACCTCCCTATTGCTCAAGGCAAGGTTCCGACCTACTGCCAGGGTTAGGGTCTGCTGTATGCAATAAAATATATGTATTCGGCAAATTCTCCTCTACCTTTCTCCGACACAATAGTGATATATATAGGATCATGGCAGTGTCCCTCAAAATCGGGAAAGTTTGAACATAATACCTGAGGTTAGCAGGTGGGAGTGGGCCTGAAGGATTCATGGCAACCACCCTTCTGCAATAGTAAGCCACTATCTAGCAACCCATTTCAATGGGCATGACTCTCGGCGGCGGGTTCATCAACGGTTCCAGCTTATCGGTTGATAGTCCAATGCCCAGACATAACATCATGCGATAAATATGGACCCTACAAGAAGATTCATCATATAACATAATGTCTTTGCATCTAACACTCCCATCGCATTATCACAATTGGTGTGAAACCCTTTTCACAATGGTTAGCACCCTACAACACTTGCGGACCCGCTGGATTTATTAATCACACTGTATAACATTTCGGGTCCAGGCCCCTTATCGCAATATCGCAATTGGCGCCCACCACGAAATTGTAATCGATACTTTTCCCCTAAACTATATCGAAATCACGAGCCCTTGATTGTGATATGTGATGTATATCACATCACAGCTAAGTCTTGTCAAGGCCGATTCATAACTCCTCTGGCCTGCGATATGTGATATCGCAATTGCAGTCTGGAACTCCAGGGGTTGATTCTTCCTTAAGCGGTCCTCCTTTTCACCAATATGAGATATGATGGCTGAAGTGGCATCCTACCATGTGGTGCTACATTATTCGTTGAAACTATGCCCTGTCATCTTCTCCCTATACCTGGACAAGTCAAACTCAAACTTTGACTTGCTCTAACTTTGTCATTTGGACTCGGATTTGAGTGTTGTTCGCACCATTGGAATCTGGATGACGAGAACTTCAATCTAATGCTAAGCTTATATAGATTTTCTCACTTTGAGTTTTGAGCCTTTTGTCATGCCACTGGTACTTTTCTTAAGATCCACCTAGATCAATTCTCCCCACTAATATATTTTGGACCACCAAAAGACTTTTCAGTCAATTGGTAAGTGAGGAAATTGCTACCTCACTTTTTCCTTCTCCATCCATTGAGCTTTGCTTGGATGCATTCCTTTGAAGCCAACATAGATGTATTCCACATCTCCCCGTTGTGAAGTTCGTGTCCTCTGGTCGAGTATGATATCTTCAAGAAGCTTATCTAGATACTCGGGTTCAAAATCATCCACTGTAGGAATTTGTGCAACCTCCTTGGTATCCATAATCAATGGAGATTCATAATTCTTCAGGTTTCCCACATTTACCACGAAGTACATTTGCATATAAGTAGGCAAGTCAAGACGAAAAACATTGTCTGCAATCTTTGCCAATATGGTGAAGGGACCATATCTAATGGGTCTCAGTTTCTTCCCTTCTCCCTTCATCCTATATTTGTTGATATGGAGCCATACCTTGTCCCCAACTTGAAATTGATGGTCAACTCCGTGCTTATCATGTTTAACTTTATACCGAGCTTGACTCTTCTCCAACTGCTCCTACACTTGCTGATGAATTACCTTTATCCGTTCAATGAAATTCCATTCTTTTTCCCTATAATCTCATCCATTTCCATCCTCGTCTTTCCCAAAGATGATGTCTAAGGGATCTCTGGGTAAATAGCCAAAACATGTCTCAAATGGTGAGCTCTGTGTAGATGAATGTGCTGCTCAATTGTATGCATGTTGCACATAAGAAAGTCCTTCATCATACAACTTGGGATGTTTCCCACAATAGCCTCACAACAAGTGTACCACGGTGCGGTTGACAACCTCCGTTCATCAATCGGTATGTGGATGAAATTCCGTACTTCTTTCTAGCTTGGTGTCCATCATTCTCCATAATCTAGTCCAAAACTCCCCAAGAAAGTGGGAGTCTCGATCTGACACAATATATGTGGGCAACCCAAAATGGACCCAAACATGTTGAAAGAAAAGAAAAGAAGTCTGCTTAGCAGTGACCTGCATTTTACAATGCATTAAAATACACATTTTACTAAACCTATCCACAATGACATAAAAATAGTTTTGACCTTTCCTAGACATTGGTAAACCTCCTACAAAGTCCATGGACACACTTTCCCATGGTTGACTCGAAATAGGGAGTGGTGCATAGAGCCCAAGTTTTCTATTAGAGGGCATTGAAACAGAGCGCAACACACAACCCTTTACAAAGCGAGTAACAATGTTTTTCATATGAGGCCAGAAACAAAACCTTTGCAAATGACATAAAGTTTTCTCAATGCCAAAATGACTAGACACTAGAGATGTATGAGCCTCTCAGATTACATGAACCCTTTCATCCCTGGGTATACACAGTTTTCCAAGGTGGTACAATAGATTTCCCTGCAAGTAATAATTGTCCACCTGTGATCCACGAGTCAGTTTTGCAGAGATTTATTTAAAATCATTATCATTAGCATATTGATCAACATAAATTTCTAATGAAAAAGAAACATTTTTCAAAATTACAGATTCAGAAATAGGAGGGCGAGAAAGCATTTTTGCTACTTTTTTGTTGGTTCCCTTCTTATATTTTATTACCAAATGAAATTGTTGATGGAATCCCATTCATTTGAAGTGATGGGCTTGCTGAAGCTTGGTCTGTGACTGAGATATTTCAAGGGCTAATGATCGATGTGGATGATGGTCTCCTTGCCGATCAGATAGTCTTTCCACTTCTTTACACTCTGGACCAAGGCGTACAACTCTCGGTCATACATAGGATAATTCACATCAGTTGGGAGAAAATCTCTGAGTGGTAACAAATAGGTTTTCTTTTTTGCATCAATACAACACCCATGGCATATATGTTGGCATCTATTTCAATTTTCAAAGGCCACTAAATGTCTAGTAAGGCTAGCACTAGGGCCATGTTGATCTTCTCTTTCAATGTGTCGAAGGATTTCTATTGTTTTCCTCCCCACTTAAAGGTTTGCTTCACACTAGTCAAGGCATGCAATGGCGTTGTCATAATGGAAAAGATTGCTATGAGCCTTCTCCAATACTACACATCACCGAGAAGACTTCAGACTTCTGTGACATTCGTGAACTCAAGCCACTTCACTATTGCCTCGACTTTATAGGGATGTATCCTTAATTTCCCATTACCGAAAATATGGCCTAAATAAGTTGGAGAAGTCTTTCCAAACTCACACTTTGATAGTTTCAAATATAATTTCTTTTTATTTATAACATCAAGCACTTTCTTTATGTGATACACATTCCTCCCATGTCCTACTATACACAAGAATATCGTCTAGATACACAAGAACAAAATGATCAAGAAATAGCATAAATAAGTCATTCATTACCATCATAAATGTGGTTGGAGTGTTTCACAGTCTAAATGGAATCACCATCCATTTGAACAACCCCTGCTTTGTTTTGGACACGGTTTTGGAGACGTCCTTCTCTGCAATTCTAACCTAGTGATAACCACTACAAAAATCTAGCTTGGAAAAATAAAAAACATTTTTTAATTGATCTAAAATTCATCAATGTGAGGGACAGGGTATTGATTCTTCACCGTGATCTTGTTTAGTGCCCTGTAATCCATGCACATTCTCCATGTGCTGTCTTTCCTAGACACCAACACGATTCGTGAGCTGTAAGGAGAAGAACTTGGTGTTGGGTTGTGTTATATTCTTTCCATGACTAGCCCACGTAGTTAACTGGGGTAAGGTTATCTGCTGGACAGTCCCAAGACACAAGAAGAGGAAGAGGACATGTCTCGTGTTCCATATGCAAGTGCACTCGGTAGCGTGATGTATGCAATGGTCTATACTAGACCAAACATTGCACATGTAGTGGGAGTATTTAGCAGGTTACGTCAAAACCAGGAAAGGAGCATTGGACAGTAGTGAAGTGGGTTTTCGGGTATTTGCGTGGCACCAGTGATTATGATTTCTGCTACCAAGGAAGACCAGGATTGGAGAGAGTGTTAGCTATTCATGGCTTTGTTGATGCAGATTGGGCTGGAGATCTAAATTAGAGAAGAACTACAAGTGGGTATGTGTTTAACCTATTTGGAGGTGGAGTCAATTAGATGATTAAGAAATAATCTGTAGTGGCACTACCAACTACAGAGGTAGAATACATGGCAACCACTCATGCAAGCAAGGAAGCAGTATGGTTGTAGAGATTGTGTTCAAGTATGGAGTTAGTACAGGAAGCTATAAGGATATACTTTGACAGCCAAAGTGCAATTTTCTTGGCAAAGAACCCCGCATATCATTCAAAGAAAAAGCACATTGATGTTCAATATCACTTTGTGAGGGATAGGATAGAAGACAAAAAGGTGTTGCTGGTAAAGGTGGACAGTTTGAATAATACTGTAGGTGCATTGACAAAATCTATGAGCTCTGAGAAGTTCTCTTGGTGTAGAGAAACAATGGGCGTTGCAAGGCTGGATAAAATGACTAACCTCTCTTGTGGCCCCCTATGGAAAGAAAACAACAAGTGGGAGAATGTTGGGTTGTGTTATATTATTTCCATGACTAGTCCACGTAGTTAACCAGGGGTTAGAGAGGGGGAGGTCACAGAGGGTTTGAGGTGTACCCGTAACCCCACTTTATGGGGTCTGAGGTAGCACCCCATAAAATTTTGGTTTTGGAACCTATGTTAGGTTGGGTGGACCCACCTATGGTTTTGTTCATGATTTTCGCACATGTTTTTTGGACATGATGGTTTTCGGTCCATGGTTTTGGACGTGATTGTTTTCAGTCCATGGTATTGGATGCTTCAGCATGTATAAATATGTAGTTTAAAATTGAAAGGACAATAATGAAAAATCAAGCTGGTAGTCCCAATGTTGGGATCCAGGGGAAAATCTCTGTGTATATGTGTTTTATGTGTTATTCTCTCACATTGTTTATTTTCTGTGTTTTAGAATTCGTATGCAGGTAATTACTGTACGGGGTTAAAACCTACACTTGGTGTGATGACTCCTTGATTTAACAGTTCCTGCACCTATTTATTGATCTCCTCCATCTCGATAGAAGCCATACTGTACACTCCAACATTTGGTAAAGGGGCATCCTATTGCGAATGCGTCTCATGTTGGATTTCCCTTTTAGGGGGGAATCCTCTCAGTTCCTAAAACAATTCATCATATTTAGAAACAATTTCAAATAATTCCTTCTTATGATCAAGATCACAACCTCTGAAAGCACTAGCCGTCTTGGCTTCTTTCTTCCTCACTACCATGAGCATGCACCCTTTATTGGAATTAACCAGTCTTTTAATATGTCCTACACTAACAAGGCTAGCACTAACTTTTGCATGATGAGCTCTGATTATATACTCCACCCTATCCTTTGTGAGGTGGTATTTGTTTTCATGTGAAAACAAAATGGCCTTTATTTCATATAAATATGGGCTTCCCAAGATGATTCCACATATGTCCAAAGGTACTACATCTAACTCTACCTCATCAATTAATTTAGAAGAAATTAAATATATGGCCCTACACTACTTGGGGACCTACAATTTGTCTTTATCACTTACCCAACCAAGTGAGTATGGACTCGGATGAGGTTTAGTTTCAAGGCCTAACCTTTTCACTAAGGACTCTGAGAGTAATTTTGCTTGGGAACCGGAATCAAATAGAGTTTCCACCTTTGTATGCTTTATGACAATTCTAATGTGGAACAACTCAATTCTCTTTCGCTCATGACTCACAGGCTCATTCAAATAACTAGTGCTTGCAACCAAATTAGAACTATCATTAATAGAAATATTACCTCTTGTGCCCACAACTGTGATCAATGTTTCATCGTCGGAATCCGATCCAAGGTCATGCGATGTTTCCAGTGTCTTATGCTTCCCCTTTCCACCGAATCTCTTCGATCTCAGTTCTGGATGTAGCTTCTAGCAGTGGTCCTCATCATGCCCATCCTTCTTGCAGTGAGTACATGACGGTGTTGCTCCGTCCCCCTTCTTAGAAGCGACAGCGTTCTTATCCTTCCATTTCCTTTTTTTCTGGAATTTACCATGCTGAGGTTTGAATGGCATCTTCTTGGTTTGGTCATCTCGACCATTCTTGCCTCGACTTTCAAGATGTATAGATTTAATGCTAGTTATATCAATTGAAGTAGGCACGAACAATAATAACGAGTGTGTGATGTAACTATGTAGTGCACCTATGTACTTAGTTACAGTTTCGGGCGCATCTAATGAGATGCCTAGATTCAGTGCTTGTTTCTAAAATTCCTCCGTGAAGCTTTGTAAATTTTGGCCCTTACCTTGCCTTAAATATTTCCAGCTCATAAGTGCCTTTTGCTTATAACGCAGAGAGTAGAACTAATCCTTTAATGCAGTAAGAAGACAGAAGGTTACCTGACTTCATGCTGCCCTTCTGTAGCTTTTTCTCCCACCAAACGAGAGTAGTGTCGCTCAGTCGAAGAGATGCTAACTGGACTTTCACCTCATCTTTTTCGATCTGCTAGATTCGGCAGTAAACCTCTATCTATCTGATCTAGTTATTGAGTTTTTTTGCACTACATTTTCCATTGTATATGGGTAGGTCAAACTTCACATCTAACTTTAATAACAGTTTCTTAGAGGTCGGTTTGGAATTTCTATGAGAGTGATGAGAATTATCACTGTAGGAAGCAGAGGGAGCAAGATCTTCTCCACCACCTTCCTAAATTGTTGATTCATGATCATCGACATCTTTCTCCTCATGCCCAAGTGCCTTCTCATATTGTTCGAACATCTTGCCTACATTTTGTGCCATATTATAGAATACCTTTCAGAAATTATGTTCCTCTTCCGAACAAGCTTCTTCATTGCCCATGTTTCTTCTTCATTGTGCACATCCTGCGTCAGGATCAAAGGAGTTAAGCATTCCTTCTATCTCTCGTAGCTTGTTATGGGTTAGCATAAAATCATGCAATTCACATCTACAAAGATTTGCTATAATACCAAACTTGATCCAAGATCTTTTACTTACAAATGCATCGAAATTACATATAACAACATTAATTAACCATGGAACTTAAAAACATAAACAATGGATAAATAATCAAAAGAACACAAAAACCATGACACAATGATTTGATTACGGGGTTCATCAAATTTGGACTATGTCTCAAGGCCCTCCTCAATAGTGGGGAGGCCTTCCTTTTATTAGTGGCATTAAAGAGATAAAAGTAAAGCAACAAGAAATTTCAACCCTTATACCTCCAATCTGATAGATTGGTAGAGAATGGAGAGCCCAACTTTGAAAGCAGACAGAACCACTAAACTCCTAGTGAAAAATAATGCAAAAACGCCTATCCAAACTCTCAATTTAGATAATCGGGCCTTCTACAAACTTTTTGAAACCTCCCTGTTGCTTAAGGAAATGTTCTTGCTTGCTGCCATGGGAAGGCTTTGCTGTATGCAGTAAAATATGTGTATTCATCTAGTCCTCCCCAGCCTTTCTCTAACACAATAGTCATATATATAAGATCATGGTGGCATCCCTCAAAATCAGGGCAGTTTCAACATAATACCCAAGGTTAGTAGGCAGGAGCGGGCCTGAAGGATTCATGGCAACCACCCTTCAAAAATAGTAAGCCACTCTCCAGCAACCCATTTCAACAACGCATGACTCTCGGCAATGGATTCATCGATGGTTCCAACTTATTGGCGAACAGTCCAATGCCTAGATACAACATCTTGCGATAACTATGGACCCGATAGGAATATTCACCATATAACATAATGTCTTCGCGTCTGACACTCCCATCGCATTATCACAATCGACATGAAACCCTTGGCACAATGGTTAGTACTTTGCAACACTTGTGGTTCTGCCAGGTTTATTAATCACACTTTATAACATTTTGGGTCCGGACCCCTTATCGCAGTATCGCAATTAGTGCCCACCATGAAATTATAATCAACACTTTTCCGCTGAACCATATAACAAGCACCGACACTTGATTTCTATATGCGATGTATATCACATCACAACTAAGTGCTGTTGGGGATGATTCGTAGCTCCTCTAGCATGCGATATGCGATATCGAAATCGTAGCTGGGAACGCCAAGGGCTGATTCTTACCTAAGTTCTCCTCCTTTTTCAAATATGCGATATGCAGGGTCGAGTGGCACCCTACCACGTGGTGCTCCCTTATTTGTTGAAACTATGCCATGTCATCTTCTCCCTGCTACCTCAACAAGTCAAACTCACACTTTGACTTGCTCCAACTTTGTCATTTAGACTTGGATTTGAGTGTTGTTCACACCATTGGAATTAGGATGACGAGCACTTCAATCCAATGCTAAGCTTATCTAGATTCTTCCACTTTTAGTTTTCAGCCTTTTTCATGCCACTGGTAGTTTTCTGAAGATCTGCTTGGATAGCTTGGACTCCTCATGGATCCATTTTTATTAAAATATTCATCAATTCTACCATACGATACTCGGGATGCTTATTTTAATCCAAATAATTCTTTCTTTAATTTGTAAAATTTATCTTTTTAACCATCAATTTCATATCCATGAGGTTGCTTCTGTAGGTTTTAACCCCGTACAAAAATTACCTGCATACGAATTCTAAATCACAAAAAAATAAACAATGCGAGAGCATAACACATAAAAACACATATGCACAGAGATTTTCCCCTGGATCCGAAAACCGGGACTACCAGCTTGATTTTTCATTATGTTCCTTTCAATGTTACAATACATATTTATACATGTCGAAGCATCCAATACCATGGACCGAAAAGCATGGTGCTAGATTGATTGATGGAGACAGTTATGTATTATTATAAGTTTCCCAAGAAACTTATGTTACGTTCACAGGGAATTATAGGTTTGCCAAGAAACTACTTCTACGCTCATAGGTAATTTTAGTGGTGGGTAGGTAATTTAGTTAATTCAATGTCCTCAAATCATTTTCTATATTAATAGGGCATTTTTATTTTTTTCATCGAAACTGAACCTTTGATCTTTTCTCCCCAAGGGGAAATAGGGATGTCGCAAAGGTGGTGAAAACAAAAAATACCAAAAATTCTGACACGGTCATACTCGGTAGAGGGGCGTCGGTGGGTAACGATCTGGGTTATCTCCATTTCACACAATTTTAATCTGATGCAAGAGTGCATCACTCAGTACTCTTGATTCGACGGAGGCTGAAATTAAAAGTTGGAAAACTAAGATCAACGTATGGCTTCTTAATGTCAATACAAGTGACATTTATGACTGGGTCATTCACTCTTGGCTTGGCTTGGGTCGGGAGACTTGTATTAAAATCGGAAATGGCATATGGCCGCTACGTTATAAAAGGAAAAGGAAGAACGTTAAAAATTCATTCCTCATCGAACTACTCAGTGCAGCATCATCTATCATTTAAGCGGAGTGGAGCGGAGGAAGCATCGAATCGTAAGGAAGAAAAGAAAAGAAAAGAGTTGCAGGCATGGAATCCTTTCCGGTGTTAGCCCTTGCAGTACTGGTGATCTTTTCATACGTGAATAGTGTTGTTATTGTGCGCACAGGTGATCCAGATCCTTTACAAGACATTTGCATCGCATATATAAAGAGAAAAGGTAATTTGCATTTGATGATTGTGTATTTCTATTTCTAATGTGTTTGCGATCAATACTGTGATCCTAGACGAATACGTACATCATCTAAATGTTCTTTTGATTTGATTTATGATGCAGTTATTGTGAACGGATTCCCGTGCAAGGATTCGGCCATGGTTACAGCATACGATTTCATGTTGAGGGGCCTAGATAAAGCGGGAGATACAAGTAACATGTTTGGATTTAACGTAATTCCAACCTCTGTCATGGAGCTACCAGGCTTGAACAACTTAGGAATCTCCATGGTTCGGATTGATTTCGCTACTCCTCTCGGCCTCGTTCCCCCTCACATACATCCGCGGGCCACCGAAATCTTGGTGGTCATCGAGGGTACTCTCTCAGTTGGTTTCATTACCACTAACAACACATTGATCGCCACAAAGCTTGAGAAGGGAGATGTGTTCATGTTCCCCAAAGGCCTTGTGCACTTCTAACTCAACATTGGCTCTGTCAACGCAGTGGCCATCTCTGGACTCAGCGGCTAGAATCCAGGAACTCAGCTAGTGGCCAATGCACTGTTCGGGGCCTCTCCCCCTGTTGATGCCTCCATTCTTGGCAGAGATTTCCAGATCGATGCCAAGCTCGTCCACCGTCTCCGAAACAAATTCAAGTCTGTTGGGAATTTTCTGGTAAATTTCAAAACAAAATCACTAAATAAAGAACAATGCTCTGTTTATCTCCAGGATCTTAACACAGGGAAGCTATAAACAAATTATTTTCTAAGAACAGAGTATTACACACACCCGCAAAAGCTTTGTATTCATTAATCAAAGACAACTGTTGTTACAAAAATATTCTTCGAATTACACCAAGAACGTTTTAACAAAAAATCACTCTGTCTCCTTTTGAAAAGATTTACACTGTTGTGTGTAAATTTTTCATTTACATTTACTGTTGTAAATAAAAAAAATTACGTGGATTTACTGCTGTAAAATTCCTTTTTTCATTCGATGCTGCGAGTTTTACATAACATTATATGTTCAACGAACAAAAGACATTGCAATCGTGCTCTGCTGCGCATTCCCTTTCATTTTACACTGCTGTGTAAATTCTTCATTTTTTTTACTCACACTCTGCTGCGTGGATTTTACTTGCATATCCAATACAAAACAATTACGACAAAAAAAAACATAACAAATACAATTAAATATTCCCATACTTCCGTGCATAAAAAAAACATTAAAATTTAAAATTCTACCAACATTTACTTGTGCCCATACACCTGCCGATAGAAAATAATAAAATTAATTTTTTTTACCTACGTTCTGCCCATCACAATAAATTTCATTAATTACTTTTACAGAGAAATTGGCGGTCAAAACAAAACTTCACGTCAAGTCCATATAGTGCAGGTCTGTGGCTACACATCAACCATTGATCTGCCCTCAAAAAATCGGACGGCTGTGATCAATATCGGAAGGCCCATTTCTGCTGAAGTTTACGCTCTAATAAAAGGTGGTTTTGCAAAATGTACTGAGGACACGCGTCAAAAAGTGATTGTATCGGGGGCATTCGAGAGAATACCACTTCCTTAGAAAAAGCGGTCCGATGGAAGACTGGTGGTTGTGCTGAATTAAATGCACGCAGTACAGCAATTTGAAATTATTATTTCAACACTCCCCTTTAATTTCAATTGCTGGGTTATTAGTCATACCCAAACATTCCCTCAAAAATTCAAAACTTTTCTGGCCCAATGGCTTGGTCAGAATGTTTGCAACCTGCTCCTGAGTCCTGCAATGTTTTAAAACAATTTCTCCATTGCTTACCAATTCTCTGATGTAATGAAACCTTGTGTCAATGTGTTTCGTTCTCTTATGAAACATAGAATTCTTGGATAATGCAATAGCTGAGATATTGTCACAAAAAATCATTGTTCCTTTTGCCTGCTCTTGGCCTAATCTCCTTAACATTCTTCTCATCCAAACTGCTTGACATGATGCTACTGTAGCTGCCACATCTTTTGCCTCTGCTGTAGATAATGCTACAATAGGCTGCTTCTTAGAAGCCCATGAAATGGCTCCTGAACCCATGTGAAAAACATAACCAAATGTGCTTTTCCGATCATCTACACTTCCAACCCAATCACTATCAGTGTATCCAATTAAATCTGAACATTTTGAAGTAGTATATAAAATGCCAAACCTTTTAGTACCTTTAACATACCTCAGAATTCTTTTTACTGCCTGCAAATGTGTTTCTTTTGGCCTCTCCATGAATCTGGAAATTAAACTAACAACAAACATTATATCTGGCCTAGTTGCAGTCAAATACATGAGGCTGCCAACTATGCTCTTGTACAAACTAGGATCAAAATCCTTGCTGCTGTCCTCTTTGCTGAGTTTTAATCCCATCACTGTGGGAGTGATTGCTGCCTTGCTATCCCGCATATTAAATCTTTCCAACACTTCATTAACATATTTTTCTTGTGAGATAAAAATCCCATTTTCATTTTGATCTACTTCTATTCCTAAGAAGTATCTCAGCAAACCCATGTCAGTCATCTCAAATTCCTCTTTCATGACTACTTTGAAATTATCAATAAGATAATCATCATTACCTGTGAAAATAACATCATCAACATATAACACAACAATTAGAATTTTACCATATTTTTCTTTGATGTAGAGGGTGGGTTCTCCCTCACACTTTTCAAGTCCACTTTCCTATAGATAGGAATCTATTCTGTTGTACCATGCTCTTGGTGCTTGCTTCAGCCCATAAAGAGCTTTCTTCAATCTGCACACTTTGTGCTCTTGGCCTTTCTTTTCATAGCCTACAGGTTGTTCAATGTAAACCTCTTCCATTAATACTCCATTTAGGAATGCTGACTTTACGTCCATTTGGTAAACTTTCCACTTGTTTTGTGTTGCTATGGACAACACTGCTCTCACGATTTCCATTCTTGCAACCGGTGCGAAAGTTTCCCCATAGTCTCTCCCATAGTGCTACTTATACCCTTTGACAACAAGTCTTGACTTGTGTCTTTCTATTTTGCCTTCAGCATTACTCTTGGTTTTATAAACCCATTTATCTCCAGTGACTTCTTTACCTTTTGGTATTTCAACCAAATCCCATGTCTTATTTCTTTCTATGGCATTGATATCCTCATCCATAGCTTCTATCCATTTCCTATCCTTACTTTCTTCTTTGAAATGAATACAGTCATCAACATGACAATATAATGCAAACAAAGAATTCATATCTTCATTTGCTGCCTCTTGCTCATAAATGTCACTTAAATTTATGAACTTCTTACCTCTTTCATTTGTTGTACAAGTGCTTGAAGAAGCACTTGAATTTCCTCCTTGTGGTGTGCTTGGAGAAGCACTTTTATTTCTCCTCAAGGGTGTCCCTTGCTGTCCTTGTGTTGGCACTGCTGTTTGGGGATGTATTTCAGCCATCTCCTCATCATCTTCATCATGAGACAAGCAGTTTTTAACATTCACTATTTTCTCTATGCTTCCATCCCAAGCTTCCTCCTTAATGAATTGAACATCTCTGCTCACAAAAAACTTCTTGGTAAATGGCATATACAACCTGTAAGCTTTGGATTCCTCACTGTATCCAATGAAAATACATTTCTCCCCTTTGCGGTCCAACTTCTTCCTTAGCTGATCTGGAATGTGTGCATAAGCCACACATCCAAAAACTTTCATGTGGGTGACTCCTTTCTTTCTCCCACTCCATGCTTCTTCCGGCACTCTATTCATGACTGCTTTTGTAGGACACATATTCAAAATATATACTGCACAGTGTACAACTTCAGCCCAATAATCATTTGGCAAATGATTTTCCTTCAACATGCTCCTCGCCATATCCATGATTGTCCTGTTCTTCCTTTCAGCTACTCCATTTTGCTGCAGAGTGTACCTAGTGGTAAACTGTTTGTGAATTCCATTTTCTCTACAAAAACATAGAAATTATTTGAATATATACTCACCTCCTCTATCAGTTCTTAGAACTTTGATATGCAGCCCACTTTGGTTTTCTACAAGTGCTTTGAAATTTCGAAATTACTCAAACACTTCACTTTTGTTCTTCATGAAATAAACCCAAGTTTTTCTAGTAAAATCATCAATGAATGTTAGAAAATATTGGTTTCCTGCTAGTGATGGAGTTTGCATCGGCCCACATACATCTGAGTGAACAATTTCTAAGGGTGCTTTTACCCTTATGCTTTTCTCTGATGGAAAACTTTCTCTATGTTGTTTCCCCAAGATACAACCTTCACAAAGGTTGTCTGGTTTCTCTATCAATGGTAATCCTTTTACCATTCATTTTCTACACAACAAGTTAAGACCTCCAAAGTTGAGATGTCCAAATCTCAAGTGCCACAACCAATTTTCATCCTTTGGTACGCTTTGGAAAGCCTCTTGGGTAACTGCTACAATTACTTCTTTATTTTTCAAATCTGCCTTTATTCTGAGAGGGAACATCTTGTTCCTCGTCATCTTCACTTTAGCAATGCATCGTTTGCTGGGTGCTCTATCCATGATGGTGCATACATCATTCACAAAGAAAACATTGTTCCCCTTTTGAACAAGATGACCAATACTCAAGAGGTTACATTTCATTCCAGGAACATAATAGACATCTGCTATGGTTTTCTTTTCACCTTTCTTTGTAAATATTTTAACTTCTCCTTTTCCCATAACAGAAATTTTACTATCATTCCCAAGTGTGACTTGTGATTTCACATTTTGATCTAAAGCAGAAAACAGGGCTATGTTTCCTGTCATATGGTTGTTGCAACTAGAGTCTAGAAACCATATATCATCACTACTTGTTTCAGCCATTTTACAAGCTAATAGCACATTATTTTGGCTCATATTTTCTCTAGTGATATTTGCACTAGATCTATTATTCATATCATGCTGCTTCTTCCTACATTCATTAGCATAATGCCCAGATTTTTTACAATAATAACATTGGACATTGGATTTATCATACCTTTGTCCTTGAGCATGATGTTGTCCACTTTGTTGGCTGCTGCCTTGGCCTTGGTTCTGATTTGGATTGCTGCCTCTTCCTTGAGTGTTTGCTGAACTGTTTCTTCCACCTCTGTTTTGGCTTCTGCCTCTTCCTCTCTTGTTTCCTCTGCCTTGACCTCTTCCTCTTCCAAAAGACATCTGGGTCTTGAAGGCTTGCTCTAGAGATGAGTTTTCATTTCTACTCAACCTCTGCTCATGTGTTATCAGTGATGCATGTAGTTCCTCAACTGAGAAGTTTGTGAGATCGTTTGTCTCTTCTATGATGGTGACAATCACATCAAACTTTGAGGGTAGGATCCTCAATAGTTTCTCCACAATCCTCCTTTCTTCAAGAATTTTTCCATGAGTCCTTATCTGTGTGACCAGACCAATTACATGTGTGAAGAATGAGTCAATATTGTGTGACTCCTTCATGCAAAGATTTTCAAAATCTCTCCTCAGCAACTATAGTTTTGCTGTCTTCACTTTCTCCATGCCTTTATAGGTTGTCTTAAGAGTTTTCCTTGCTTCTTTGGATGTCTTGGCTACTGCTATCCTTGGAAACACACTCTCATGCACTGCTTGATATAAAAATATGAGGGATTTGGAATCCTTCTTCATATTTCTCTTCAACAGATCTTTCTCTGCCTGAGTTAATATGTTAAACTCATTTTCATCTGTTGGTTCTTCAAACCCATATTCAACAAGTTCCCATAAATCTTGTGAGGCAAACAGGGCTCTCATGGTTATTGCCCAATAGTCATAGTTTTTTCCATTAAAATGTGGGAGCTGAGTATTAAACATACCCAAGCTAGTGCTGGTGCTAGCCATTCTAGCACTCTAAACTATGCTTCTAATACTTGACTGTGTTTTTTTAAAAATAAGTCATTGTTTCTTCAACAGCAACACAAAACTTAACTTGAGAAATACGTGGATCTTTGACTGAGTCTTCACTCTGCTGAGAAACTACTGCAGCAAAAAACTCCTTCCTTCAACTTCTTTGACACCTTCAAAGAGCCTGGACAAGCTCTGATACCACTGTTGGGAATTTTCTGGTAAATTCCAAAACAAAGTCACTGAACAGAGAACAATGCTCTGTTTATCTATAGGATCTTAACACGAGGAAGCTATAAACAAATTATTTTCTAAGAACAGAGTATTACACACACCCACAAAAGCTTTGTATTCATTAATCAAAGACAACTGCTGTTACAAAAATATTCTTCCTCTGTCTGAGGGATTACACCAAGAACATTTTAACAAAAAATTACTCTGTCTCCTTTTGAAAAGATTTACAGTGTTGTGTGTAAATTTTTCATTTACATTTACTGTTGTAAATAAATAAAAATTACATGGATTTACTGCTGTAAAATTCCTCTTTTCATTCGCTACTGCGAGTTTTACATAACATTGTATGTTCAACGAATAAACAACATTACAATCGCACTCTGTTGCGCTTTCCCTTTCATTTTACACTGTTGTGTAAATTCTTCATTTTTTTTACTCACACTCTGTTGCGTGGATTTTACTTGCATATCCAATACACAAAAACAACAACAACAACAAAAAAACATAACAAATACAATTACATATGCCCATACTTCCATGCATTAAAAAAACATTAAAATTTAAAATTCTACCAACATTTACTTGTGCCCATACTCCCGCTGATAGAAAATAATAAAATTAAATTTTTTTACCTACGTTCTACCCATCACACTAAATTTCATTAATTAATTTTACGGAGAAACTGGTGGTCAAAACTAAACTTCACGTCAAGTCCATATAGTTCATATCTGTGGCTGTACATCAACCATTGATCTGCCCTCAAAAAATCGGACGGATGTGGTCAATATCGGAAGGCCCATTTCTGTTGAAGTTTACGCTCCGATAAAAGGTGGTTTTGAAAAATGTACTGAGGACAAGCGTCAACAAGTGATTGTATCAGGGGCATTTGAGAGAATACCACTTCCTCAGGAAAAGCGGTCTGATGGAAGGCTGGTGGTTTTGCTGAATTAAATGCATGCAGTACAACAGTTTGAAATTAATATTTCAACAAAGTCCACCTCCTGATCTCATGACGACGTCACTTCTCGTTTGCATGAATCATAATAGAATAGATTTGGTCTTTCGTTCAATTTAGTTCAGTTGATATTTATATAAAAAAATAAAACCCCTCCTACTCTCAGGGTGATGGAGTAATAGGTAGTCATTCTTATCTAATAATATGTATGGTACCCCATAAATGGAGGGTCAATATTGCAAATCCGCGGTGTTTGTTTGGATTAATAAATTTCATAGCTTTAATTTCATATCCTGTATGCACACTTATCATGTAGACTTCCTTGCAATTTGGTGGTTATATATATAATAAAAAGGATAATGAAATGCATTCCATTTGGACACCCTCTCTCCATCGACATTCATATTTTCTCCACTTATTTTTGTTCTCCTGTGCATGAATTAGACATTCCATATAATTCTCTACCTCGGACAAGACGTGCAATTTTTTTATTGTCTTGTTATATTTGAGCACATTATGAAATGTTAACTAAACCTCAAATTCGAGGAACAAATATCTCGCAAGTGTTCAGGGTCATGTCTTCCATAGGTCATCATTTGCTTTTCCTAGGCTCTATCATATGAATCATTGGAAGAAAATATTTGGACAACTTGTATGCTTCTTCCATTCATTTTGTATCAATAGAGATTGTGATCAAAACAGAGCATCAAAGGTGAATTTTGAATCCTTTGATTACATTCAAACATTGAAGATAATACATCAAATGCAATACTAAAAGGAAACAATCACTAAAGAACATAGACTAGAAAATACGAACACATGAATCTCTAGTTTCAATTTCTCAAGTACTTTTGATCTTGCAAACTTTAATTCATTTTAGAAAAAAGTATTTACATACACACAATAGTCTTGATTTTCTCAAAATACAAACCTTTTCCTCATCGTGATGAGAGAATTTATACACAATCTACAAAACCTTTAGTTTTTCAATCTTTGGGGAAAAACCCCCACTATTAGCAAAAATATAAGACAAATTTGCAATCTGACGTAGGAAAGCCTAGGATTGTGTATGAGACATCATGATCAGTTGAAGTAGAATATTCCTCCAATGCAATCCATTTCTCACTAAATGAAGTTATCCTCTGTCAGATGGTTGTTGATGGGAATGATGTTGTTATCATCTATTTATAGATAGTATCCAATTATGTGTGAAAAACATATGAGATCGGTGGTAAATCATTAACGACTCTTCTTATTTGATTAAGAAGATTAATTTTTTTCTTCTTAAAGGTCGAAAATATTTTGACCCTTTATATTAGAAGAAGTATGGTTGAATTATGATGTGTCATTCCTCTTTTGTTGAAACTTGACCTGATACTCTTCATCTGGGATAAGCACTCCTTCATCATTCCAGAAGCTTGGTAAATCTTGCACAAAAATATCCTAGAAGATATCTTTAAAACATGATACTCTTCGTAACATATAATTTTCTTTTCCTATCAACCCTTTATTAAGTCATCATTCACAATATTCTTTCTAGCTTTAAATGCAAGGTTAGCCCTGTTCTGTATTCCCAAAAAAACAATTGAGTTTTGGTCTGGCTTGTGTTAAGATGTAACAACCCCTCGTTAAAAGTTCATCTAATAAAAGTTAATAAAGGAAAAACAAGACCACAATTAAGGGACACTTGTTCCAATTTGGATGTTGGGAAAAGATATCCTAGTGGGAATCACTGGATGTGTTTATGGCTAAGGGAAATTGGCAAACGCAATCGCTAAAGCATTAAAAAGGAAAATAAAGGAAAATAAAGGAAAATAAGAGAAAAGAAGGTGAAAGGTCACAGGTTGCATGTGAGGAGGAAATTGAAGGAAAATAATGGAAAATGAAGAAAAAAGAGGCCTCATTGATAAAAAAGGCTTATGAGGAACAATTCATGGATTTTTGTCAGTTCAATTTTGAATATCTCTCATTATTCTCTCTCTCTCTCTCTCACCCTTGGACACTTAGACTTTTCTTGGAGCATTCTAGATTTGGAGCAAGGAAGGGAAAATTAAGCACAGGAAGGACAGGGAAAGGAAAGGGAATCAAAGATAAAGCAAGGAGGATCAGCATCAAGCAACTTCAATAGGAATACTCATAGGTAACATATTGCATGTGTGATTTCCTAGGTTGTTTTGACATGCAGGGCTTTGCATGTTTTTATATGGTTCTCTTGTTATCGGTGGCATGGTTTTGCCAGGTTATGACAATGGTTTTTAGCCTTACCTTTCCTTTTTCCGGATAGCCATGGTGTAATGGTCATTTATAGGTTTTGATCTTGGAGTTGCTGGATGGTTTCAGAATCTGGGGCAGAGGTGGCCTCGGGAAAATTCCCAAAGGCCTAGGAATCCCTTGACCCGTTTTGGCGGGATACATGGTAAAACCTGAGGGTGGAGTCTCAGTTTAGGGCCTAGTGATCATGTGCGGATCATGGTAAATCCTAAGAGAGAAGAAGAAAGAAAATTCCTTAATGATAGTGATGGATCCTAGAGGCATTCCAAT
This sequence comes from Pinus taeda, assembly GCA_000404065.3. Taxonomy (NCBI): domain Eukaryota; kingdom Viridiplantae; phylum Streptophyta; class Pinopsida; order Pinales; family Pinaceae; genus Pinus; species Pinus taeda. Next base: position 62,640 of record APFE031571834.1, on the reverse strand, counting down.
CTCAGTTTGGTTTTGTGATCTTGGTGTCGATTTTGGTGAACTCACAATTTGGTGAGGGTGGATGTGGTCTAACCTCTGGATTCCCTTGGTTGTTTTTGGTTTGGTTTATCCATGAGATCCCACATTCATGCTTGGAATATGGCACATAGGAGGTCCTCATATATATCTCTATTGTTCTCCATTTCCCTTCTTGAGGAGGTCCTCATATATATCTCTATTGTTCTCCATTTCCCTTCTTGTTGCATATTCAATCATTCACACTTGTAATTCACATAAGTGAGAAGACCACTCTTATACCAAACTTGATATAGATCTCTCCGGGGACCAAAATTAACCAAGATATTTTACATCTGTGTTGCTAATAAAATTTCATATGAAAGAGTATGAAAATCCACATGTGCATATTGTAACGAAAATGGAAACATAATTATGACCATTGAATCAAAGGACACAAACATATTGATAACAAATTTTGCCCAATGCGGGTTACGTATCCAAGCCCTGGTGTCAAGAGTGGGGAGGCTACTTCATTGAATGCTAAAAATGATGATGATCTACATGGTATATTCTTTGTCGTTAGAGGATGAATACCTCAACTAGAGTGGCATGTCTCTCCAAGAGATGTTCTCAAGAACTCTCACTCATATGGGCAATTCCCTCAACAAGAGCGGCATGGCTCTCCACGAGACATCCTCCTATAGGAACTCTCACTCAGATGGGCATTCCTTCAGCACGAAAAGCTAATCAAATCTCACATGATGTGGTATATAAGTATCCCTCAACGTAATGATAATAAGGGATCTCAACAACAAAGACATCATATCAGCAAAATAAAATAAAAACATGACATAATTGCATCATATACCTCCACCTTTAAGGATGACCGAAAAAGGAAAAGCTTAGCTATTGAAACAGACATCACTATTGAATTCGTGGTGTGAAATTGTGTCAAATGACTATAAAATTTTCCCCTTTCTGACTCCGTCAAATTCCAAACCCTCGGGAATCTTGAAGATTTCCCTAAAGATTCCTTCCTGAAGATGGCTAAAAAATCTATTGCTCAGATGAATATTCTCAACACCCCATTGCACTCTCTGTAAAATTCTGTGAAAATGGCTATAAAGTCAGCATCATTCAGTCTCAGTCAAAAATCAACCTCTAAAGGAATATTTTAGATTACTTAAGATTCTACCAAGATTCCTTGTTGTTCGACGCCTAGATTTCTATTACTCAGATGGGAAAATAGACTACATGGTTGGAATATTGGAGAGAAAACATGCAAAAATGACTATGAACTTGTTAATTTCTAACACAAGCACCTCTAGACCTCTAAAGGAATGTTTTTAGCATCTTGGCATATTCCGTTGCTCATGGTTCTGTGACATCTGGTTCGCTCGTGGTTCCATAGGTCCACCCTTTGCTAGTCCCCCATTGAGAAACTGAAATTGGATTATATAAATTGAGGTGGGAAAAAAATTCAATAGTTGATCATTTGGCTCGTTGGCAAAGGCGTTATGTTTGGTGCAGGGTGGTCAGGGGTTCCAAACCCATTGACCCCCCAAATGGGATGCACATTATATATTTTTAACCAGTTGTTTGGTTGGTGGTTAATGCTCTGCTAGTGGTCTTTGACTGTTGATGGAGTTATTAACCGTGATGCTATTTGAATATTCATTAGAACCACATTATATTTGAATGGTTGTGTTTGGAGTTTGCTCCGTTGGCAGAATAGCGACAACCGACCAGGTTTGTAGAACACACACATATATAGTATGTCGTATGGTTCCACTGACGTTTTAACAATTTACATATATGTGTGTTGTTGACCATGGGATGTGGCAGGGGTTGCAGCCCACCACCCTCATTATATATCTATATATATATATATATATATATATATATATATATATATATATATATATATATATATATATATATATATATATATATATATATATATATATATATATATATATATATATATATATATATATATATATATCTTGTTTTTGATAAAACAATAAGCCATTTTTAAGCCACTCAAAAATAAGGGTCACTAAGAAAATTAACAATTCAGCAATTTCTCCCTTTTCGGTGGCCGGATTTTGTGCTCGGTATTTCACCAATTTGTTGCCTCGTTAAGGCTGCCACTTGGCTTAGTTTAACGCGAACTTTGACAATGAATATCTTGAGCATATGGACTCAGATTTGAGTCTAGTTTATACCATTGGAATCAGGGTGATGAGAACTATGATCTGGTCCAGGTTTTACTTCAATATGAGGAATTTTATGTTTGATATTTTCCATAGACACTATTGAATTTTCAGCGTATCTGGAGGCACTTAGATCACTATTTGATCGATTGCACTAGATGCATTGATTTCAGTATAGATGTCATTTTATAATATCATTTAATACCTTACAATATATGCATTGATTTTAGTGTATATGTTGATTTGTACTCCTATTTGATTGCATACACTGGATGGATTGGCTTCAGTGTAGATATTGATTTCTAATCCTATTTGTTCGCTTCCACCAGATGCATATATTTTTGTGTAGATGTCGATTTCTAATCCTATTTAATACCTTACACTAGACACATTGATTTTAGTGTATATGTTGAATTCTACTCATATTTGATTGCTTGCACTGGATTGGTTTAAGTCTAGATTTCAAATCTTATTTGATCGCTTGCACTAGATGCATTGATTTCAGTGTAGATGTTGCTTTCTAATCATATTGAATACCTTACACTAGATGCATTGTTTTTAGTGTAGATGTTGATTTATACTCCTATTTGATTGCTTGCACTAGATGCATTGTATTCAGTGTAGATATTGATTTCTAATCCTATTTGATTATCTACACTAGATGCATTGTTTTTAGTGTAGATGTTTATTTCTAATCCTATTTGATTATTTGCACTAGATGCATTAATTTTAGTGTAAATGTTGATTTTTGATTTGATGCAACTAGATGTATGATGTACATTAATTTCAAAATAATTAGATTAATTGTGTCCATTGATTTCAGTGTAAGCACATCTCTGCCCCTCCATCTATATCTCCATCTCCCATTGTCTCTCCTTATTAATATCTCTACCTCGCCCAAAACATACACACTCTGTCTCCATATCTATCTATCCCTCTATTTCTCCCTCCCTTTTCCCATTTGTATCTCTCTCTTCCCCTTCTCTCCCTCTCTACCACTTCTCTCTCCATATCTACATCTCTTCCTCTCTCCCTGTCTTTTCCTCTCTCTTCTTCCCTCGCTCCCCCACCCCTCCATCTATATCTCTATCTCCCCTTGTCTCTCCTTCTCACCACCAAAACATACACACTCCCTCTCTCAGTGTAAGAATATAAAAATTATTCATAACATGCATTGATTTTTGTGTTACAATAATTCAACCATAAATACAATAATTGAATTTTCATCCTAAATGTTCAGTTACCCAAAATATTTGCTTCCTGAAACTGTAAACTATTCGTAATTGGCTACATTCTTATTATAGCCCTCTTTTATTTGGGGGTTAACACTTCATATGTCACAATGATTGACTTTGGAGAAAACCATTATTAATTTTGGAGAAAAACATAGACAATATATGACGTTTACTATAGTAGCTCAAGTTAAATATTTGAATGGTCTATAATTTCAACTACCCTTTCCATATGGTTGATATGAGAAAATGGAAAACCTAATAGGTGTGACAATAAAAATAGTATAAGAAAATAGTTTCAGATTGATGACAATGAAGATTGTTTGTAATTGACTATACTATTATTATTCACATTTTCTATCATTCAACATTGTTAGATTATCACTTTGAACTCAAAAATTGTATTTCATCATTCAAGTTACTAACATTTTCTCTCATCTCAAGAAACTGAGGTAGTTAAGAAAATTTAAAATTAAATTGACCAAATTAATATTAGACATATTTAGCGTATTTAAAATGATCAAAATAATTAAATGTTCAACAAATTTTATATGACCACACATGACTCAAATCAACCTAGATCCATATTAACACCAGATCTATTAGGCACCAAGAGGGATCAAATCTCTTGAGGTGCAAACCTTTCCTCAAGTTTTTCACTCAAAAAAGAGGTTTGCACCTCGAGAGATTTTATCCCTCTTGACACTTGTTAGATCCGGGGTTTAGATAGATCTAGGCTCTTTTATTTACATTAAAAAAATAAAATCATGAAATAGATATTAATTCAAAGTTTGTAATAAGTTAATTATTTTCAAGAATCAATCAATATAAATAGTTTTTTAAATCAATTTTATAATAATGTTTTTCTTAAATATGTTTTCTTTCTCTAATTTCAACTATTTAAAAAACCTATTTGAAAATGAAAAATTAGTAGACTCAATTGTTCGATGCAGTAAAAATTGTTTTGTTTTGATTAAATTTTGTATCTTGAATAGATTTCTAATACTTATGGAATTTGGATTTCAATGTACACATAGAGTTATTGTCACTTAATCCACACATTAAACTTTTGAAATAAACAAAGGCTAAACATAAACCCTATTTAGACCAATACTTTTTATTGATTGAATATTTGTATTCACTAATTGTAAATACTAACTTTGTATATGGTTTTGTTGAGTTTACATAGTTTTACTATTTAGAAAGCTGTTGAGCTTACATATTTTTACTATTTAGAAATCTACATGTTCAAGAATTAAATTAAAAAAAAAAAAAAAAAAAATTAAAAATGTATAATATTTACTTAAATTAAATTAGATATATTAAAAATATTTTTTACTCATAATAAAATAACTTAATGGTATATAAACTCAAATAATAACAATTATTCAAATAAATAAACACATGAAATTAGAAATGATATCCTATTGAGATTGAGATTGAGATTGAGATTGAGATTGAGTTCCGAAGAATGTGGAACCCACGGTTCCCGATCTATCATTATAGCATGAAAATTTATTTTTTAAAAGAAACATTCAGATATAGTGATGAACTTCCAACCAAGCATCCCTACAAAGGCAACAAACGAATAACAGAAATGGCATTGACTAGCCTATGTAGTTGGAGGAGCTATCGGATCCATTTCCGGACCTGAGGAGAGAATGTTGGAGAAACGCCAAATCGTTAGTCTATCTTATACTTCTGGATGACCATAAACCTACCATGCCCTTGCTGAGACAAATCTAAAATGTGTGGCGCTAGATTTGTTGATGGGAAGGTTATGTATTATTATTATAGCTTTCCCAATAAACTTCTACACTCTCAGGGAAGTTTAGTGTTGGGTAGGTAAATTAATTGATTTGGGGAATTTTGTGTCCTCAAATCATTTTCCCAAGATCCACATGAACAGGTTCATGTCTTCAAATCATTTTTCCAATATCCGCGTGAACAGGGATGGAGAGGTGGGCCTGAGCCAACCATGTAAGGGTTTTTAATAAGACTTTCTAATAAGAGAAGTTTAACTAGATTATAATTTGGTTTAGAAAATTATGGAAATTTTGATAAAAACTAGTAGATTTTTTTGGAAATTCAGATTATTTGGTCAATTAAAGAAACATTCCAACAATGCCTTTCAAATAACCTGCAATCGAGATAAACATACCATGTAGTTGCTGAGTGGAATCTAAAAAGTGCGTTTCTAGATTTGTTGATGGAGACCGTTATGTATTATTATAGGTTTCCCAAGAAACTTATCTAAAAAGTGTGGTGCTAGATTGGTTGATGGAGACAATTATGTATTATTATAGGTTTCCCAAGAAACTTCTAGTACGCTCATAGGGAATTTTAGTGGTGGGTAGGTAAGTTAGTTGATTCAATGTCTTCAAATCATTTTCTATATTAATGGGGCATTTGAATTTTTGTCATCGAAACTGAACCTTTGATCTTTTCTTCCCAAGGGAAAATGAGGATGTTGCAAAGCAGTGAAAAGAAAAAAATACTGAAAAGTTTGACAGGGTCAGATGCGGTAGAAGAGTATTGCTGCGTAATGATCTGCTTTGTCTCTATTTCAGACAATTTCTACCAATTTTAATGTCAATATATACAGGCGAGTGGCTGCATCGTAAAGAGTGCGTTGTTTAGTACTCTTGCTTCGACGGAGACTGAAATTAAAAGTTGGAAAATTAAGATCAGAATTGGCTTCTTAATGTCAATACAAGCGACTTCATGTAAAAATTCATGATTGGGTCACTCACTCTTTCTAAATTTATATAAATACAACTATTGATTGATTTCCTACTTGAAGTCTTATCTTACATCTTTATGGCTTAATGTTCCTTGACCTATTAAGTAGGTTGAATACAATATTGTATGTTATCATGTTTGTTGTTGTTGTTTGTTTGCTTGTTTCAGGTATTCGAAGGAAGGAAACGAAAGATTGTTGGAGTAAGGAAGCATGATCATCACCAAGTGGAATAGCATTCTAAGATGTAGGCCCTCTTATTTGATTCTAGCTTAAGGAGATTTTCATTAGATTGTTTGTTTGCGGCTAGACTCACTCTCTCGGGCTAGAGGAATTTTTTGTGTCCGCACTGAGAATTTACCTACACCACAGGGGGCAAGTAATCCAAGTGTATTTTCATCCTCCAAGAGTTCGATTTGGAGTTAATCAAATCCAAGTCGAAGAAATCCTTAGATTTTAGTGAACTAATTTGCGACCTTTCCATTGCTGAAACTGAAACAACATGTATTTATTCTATTACATATGATTCATTGTTCTTGATCACGTCATTTGACATGTGGTATGGATACATTATCATATATCGCCAAACCCATACTTTCTGGTCTTATACCTCTCGTTCTGACTGGCGAAGTATCCAATATCAAGCTAAAAATTGTATTATAATCGCTGACACCCTCTATCATCATGGTATCGATACAATTTTTTGAAGGTTCCTCACACATAAGGAGGCTGAGAAAGTATTGAGTGAATTCAATTATGCGGCATGTGATGGTCATATCTCTGGTCATGCCACCACACAGAATATTTTACTTTATGGCTAATTTTCACCTACTACGTTTCGAGAATACATTTTTGTGTTTCAAAAGTGTCATGCCTACCAGATATATGATCTTAAAACCCATGCTCCAAGTAATCCTTTACACCTTGTTAGCATCGTTGGACCATTTCCTAAATGGGGCATTGATTTCATGACATGTAACCCTCACTTGGTCGAGGGGCATGGCTATAGAATTGTAGTGGTTGACTATTTTACTAAGTGGTCTGAGGAGATGCCTACACAATAAAAATGATGAAATAACTGCTCTATTGTTCTTCAATCATGTCATTATAAGATTTGGTGTACCACAGTATATAGTTAGAGACTATGGGAAACATTTTCGTAACCACATGATGTATGAACTAACTGCTAAGTTGGGTCTCTCCCATGATAGTTCAACTCCCTACTACCCTAAGGTGAATGGGCAAGTTAAGGCCATCAATAAAGTTTTGAAAATAATTCTTCAACGTATGATAGGGGTCCATAAATCAGACTATAATCTTATCCTTTATGCAGCCTTGTGGGCATATCAAATTTCCATTTGGGCTGCCACTGGGTTTACATCATTTCAATTGGTATACATCCTGGAAGCAATCCTTCCTATTCAGTACGAAATTTCGTCTTTGAGACTTGTTGTCAAGCTCCTCCTTGCCACTTCTACAAAAGAAGAGTGTATCTTACAACTAATATTCTTAGATGAAACGCGATGAGATGTCATAATGGCTAATGAAGCTCATAAGAAACACAATAAGACACAATGTGACAAGAGTGTCAAGCCTCGTATCTTCTTAGAAGGTGATATTGTCTTGCAATATGATCGAGTTTGAAAAGTTGGGATCAGGGAAGTCCGAGACAATGTGGCTAGACCCATATACTGTGAAGTGTGTTCTTGCTAAAGGGACCTACGAGCTTGTTGATTTTGGTGGGGTTCCATTAGCATAAACTAGAAATGGGTTGCACCTTAAAAGATAATATGCATGAGTGATTCTGCATTGTTCTCTGTGTACATGTTGTGTATATGTGTGTTGAGTGTGTTTGTAGTGTGATTCCCTTCATATTTTCTTACAGTTATATTAATCCTATTTACATTTGGTTTACAGATGTCGGCATCTCTTCAACCATATGTTGGCTATGTTGATGGCACTAGTCATAGTACGGAGAACCCTTCTTATGTAATATGGGCTATATGTGCTATGAACTGTGAGTTGGTGAGCTTACAAGGGATTTGTATCATTCACTCTAAAAATAATATCATTGAGTATAGTGCAATGATTGGAATTTTCATTTGATGCTATTTCACATGGTATCCACTGTATAGTTGTCAGACTTGACACACAACTTGTAGTACTACAATTGACTAATGTTTATTCAGTTATGAGCACAACTATGCTTCATATGTTCTTAACAGCTCGCCTTCTGGAAATATATTTTGATTTATCCAATATCAACACATTTCGAGAAATCTAAAAACATTGACAGATGCATTAGCAAATCGTGTTTTCAATAGACGTTTGCGACACATGTAATTCAATACACATCACATACATTGAAAAAGAGATAATAGAACCATAAGAAACACTGAATATATATATATATATATAATAATATATATATAATATATATATATATATATATATATATATATATATATATATAATTTTGGTTTTACAAAAAATTGTGTCTAAGACACATATTTCCACACAACCTGTCATATAAAAAATTATACATGTAGTGAAAATATTCCTATATGTATAAGCCTCCTAGTAGAATAATCACCGTGCTCATGATAGCAAGCCACTGCACGAGCCATCTTACGAATTAGCTAGCTAATATGACTAGAGATGCTAATAGTATGACACTACACTCTCATAGGCATTTGGTCGATCATAATCTCGACTATACCCTAGATTAACCCCTCCATGTTTTGCTCAATCTCTGGAAGAGTCTCGGCCACATTGAGATCATGTAAGACCTCTTGTCCCCCTATAGAAAGCTTTACTCTTATTGGTGCCTATTGAGGTTCTCTCGCACGCTGAATATAGGAGGAACCCATAGGTCAAATTGATCCATACTTTAGTCTCAGATACATCAAAAATCACATTTTTTTTTATAAAACTTAAAAAATCTAAAAATTATCAAAATGTTTTTTTTTTATCTGTTGCTCCCCATCACTCGCCATCAGGAAGCACGATGATCCAGGTGTATATTAGTGGCCGCCCCCAATTCCACTTGGACCCCCACTATTACTTCTTTCAGTTTTTCAGTTTCCTTAATTGTAGTACAATTTACTATTTTTAGCATTTTTTCGGGTCCTAAACTTTCGGAGCCGTTTTGAGGCCTTAAACGACATTTTTTTGGAAATCTACCATTAACAATTTTTTGTATAAAATCATCTTTTGCATCTTATTTCTCATAGATATATTTCCAACGAGTTATCATGCGTGTCAAATGAAGATAATATGACCAAGTCACGACCCTAGGAAGTTGGTTGTCCAACTCACCCAATGGGGCCCATAAACTCTTGGTGTTACATCTCCTCGAGTTAGGGTTTTGGTTTTTTAGAGTTTTCTCTTATTGTTCAATAATAAAAAGGCCCTTGAGCCTCATTGTAAGGTAGTTCAGAGGCATGTAGCTGCCACATCTCTTCTCAGAGATAAGCTACCATCACCCTAGCTGGTTTATTTCCATTTCTGTTTGTAAGCATATTTCAGTATTTCACATTAATGAAATAAAGTATTATTTCCGTTGCATCTCTATGTTTATGGTTATCTCTGTAATTTATTGTGTTCCTATTTAAATCTGAATCAGTGGTATCAAAGCGGTCTGCTTTTTTTTCTCTGTTTTTATTTGCATGTCCCCAACGAGGTCAGGATATAAGGAGTTAGGGCTTGAACTCGTCAAACCTTTGCAAGAACAGCCTCACAAATTCCGACGACCTCCCACGGTGGATGAAAAAAAGACGAGGGGGTAGGGGATCCTATCAAAATCTTGCTTGAAGAAGCCCTCGAGCAACAAAGGAACGTGATGATGGACAACTTTGCCCATATCCTTTAGTGGCTACCCAGGGGCGACACATCGGCTTCCAACAACTACTCTGGACATGCCACACCATTTAAGGTACAAGTTAATTTTGAAATCCCCATATTCAAGGGTCAGATAGATGTAGATGTCGTCGATTAATGATTAAATCTGCTAGAGGGTTATCTTTCTGCTCATGACTTTTCCAGTTGGGAAAATATTACTTTCGCTCTTCTCAAAGTAGCCCCCCACGTCAAGGACTGGTGGGAAACCTACTGTGAGCAGAGGGATGAAAATACAAGCTCACTATTTCCAGCCGCACCCACTTGGAATTCATTCCGGGATGCCATCAAGGAGTAGTACTACCCCGTCGAAAGCTATGAAGATCAATACATAAAGTGGACCACGTTGTGGTAGGGAAGGGACCAAAACGTGCCAGAGTTTACCAATATTTTCCATACCCTTCACACAAAGTTGGGTATTAAGGATTCAGAGTAGCATTTGGCACTCAAATATCATGGTTGCATGCACAAGTACATCCAGGAAGAAATAGAATTGTTGAACATCTCCTCACTCGGAACAGCATACTGATATGTCGTCAAGTTCGAGAAAATTTTTAAAGAGAAGAATTGATTTTTTGGATCTGTGAATCCGAAGCAAGGGAAAGGTGCCCCCAAACCACAGAACAAATGATAAAGCCAAGGCGGGGCAGTCAAAGACAACCCGCCAAAGCTGCAAGAAAATAATAGCGTCGCGAATCCGAAGAAGGACACCGGAAAGTGATGTGAGTTCCATAAGAGCTCCACTCACAACACAAGTGAGTGTTGGGCCAAGCAGTCACTGGTGGCTAAGCTAAAGGTTTCAGAATCAGATGCATGTTCCGACTCTGAGTCAGAACCTGACAAGGGGAATGAGAAAGGGAAGCAGATTATTGATGTGGAGCCCAACTCCACCATTGCCACCACGAAGATCTAGAAGGAGGAACCAGAAGATCTAGAGGAGGAGAAGTGTCTCTTCCACTCTTAGATGTGGATAATGGGCTCCTCGCTACAGTTCACTATCGACATTGGCAGCCAAAAGAACCTCATTTCTATTGAGGTCGTGAAGCGGATGGGCTTCACGACCACAACACATTCACAACCATACACCATCAGGTGGCTTCACCAAGGATGGGATCTTCACGGGAGCCAACAGTGTCACCTTCCATACAACATCAAGCCCTTCACGAATGAGGTATTATGTGATGTTCCTCCCCTTGAAGTTTGTGATGTATTATTAGGACAACCATACTTGAGGAAGCGACATGTTGTGTAAGAATCAAGGCCCTGTGTTGTTATTGTTACCTTGGGAAATAAGTTGTACAAAATACTGGAGGTAGCATCGCCTATCACCATCTCTTTGGTTACTACAAAACAATCTAGTAAGCTCATTTCCAAAACTGAGAAATCTGTTTCCTTGATGATACGCCCTCAAGGAAAGAAGAAGACGGTTTCCACAACCTCCAGATAGGGCCCCTCCACACGAGAACTACAGATGGACAAGGTCGTGGAGGAGTACGAGGATATCTTCACCTCCCCCGCAGGGGTTCCTCTGCACTATCAGGTCAAGTACTCCATCGATCTAACCCTAGGTGCGTCACTGCCCAAAGGACCAATCTATCGGCACTCTGTTCTAGAGAACAATGAAATCAAGAGGCAGATTCAGGAGCTATTACAGAAAGGTCACATCCGTCCGAGTTCATCACCCTATGGGAGCCCGATTGTGTTGGTACAGAAGAAGGATGGGACTTGGAGACTTTGTATTGACTATTGGGCGCTAAACAAAATCGTTGTCCATAATAGGTACCCGATCCCATGGATTGATGTCCTCCTGGACTAACTGAAGGGGGGAAATATTTCAGCAAGATCGATTTGAAGTCAAGATATCACCAAGTACCAATCGAACCCTCCGATGTGTTGAAGATTTCCTTCAAAGCCAAGGAGGGCCTTTTTGAATGGTTGGTTATGCCTTTTGGATTGACAAATGCCCCTGCAACCTTCATGAGGCTAATGGATGACATCTTGCAACCATTCACCAACTCATTTGTAGTGGTATACTTGGATGGCATCCTGATCTTCAGCCAGAGTTGGGAAGAGCACCTCCACCACATCCAACAAGTTCTATAAACACTGCGACAACACAAGTTATGTGCCAATTTGCAGAAATGCACTTTTGGCATGACCCAGATTCAGTATTTGGGATACATTATTGATGAAAAGCGGGTGCATGTGGATCCATCCAAGATCTAATTCATTGGGGATTGGCCATATCCAACCACTCTGATAGCGCTCTGCATATTTCTAGGTCTTGCCAACTTCTACCGCAGGTTCGTGTTGGGATTTTCTCATATCACTTGGCCCTTGAGTCAAGTCACCAAGGGAGGAGCAAAAGAAAAAATCTTTTGGTCTAAATCTCAATAGAAGGCATTCACAGAGTTGAAAGATCACCTCTTCGCGGCACTAGTGTTCACATTACCAGACTTGCAATAACTATTTGAGGTCGAGACAGATGCCTCTGACTATGCTATTGGGGAAGTCCTTACTCAACACGGGAATCCAATCACATATCACAGTGAGACACTTTTAGACACAGTCCGGAAGTATCCCACTTATGACAAAGAGATGTATTCCATTGTGCAGGCCTTCCCACAATGGAAGCATCACATTTTTGGGAAGGAAATGGTCATCCACACAGACCACCGACCCCTGCAGTTCATACAAACCCAAGGGAAATTGCAGAATGATCACCATCAGAAGTGGTCCACATACCTGCAACAGTTCCATTTGAATATCAAGTATAAGAAGGGCAACACCAATATTTTTGCAGATTGCCTCAGTCGATCACTGATCATGGCATTAACCACCGTGCTCAACTCTTGTGGGAACGAGACTTATGATTGGCCACTTCTCTACAAAAGCGACCCAGAATTTGGCCACACATACCAAACACTCTTGGAGGGTCAGCATGTTCCAGATTTTCACTTCCAATATGCCTTGTTATGCCATCTAGGTCACTTTGTGTTCCTTCAAGCGAGCGTGCCAAGATGATTTGGGAAGCACACTACAGTCGGTCTGTTGCGCATTTGGGGGTTGAGAAAATGGTTGCAGTACTGAAAAAGTATTTCTATTGGCCAAGTCTTCGATAAGATGTCGAGAAGTACGTCAAATAATGCACTACCTACGGCATTTCCAAACCAACCATCAAGAAACAAGGCCTCTATACCCCGCTGCCTACCCCTAGTCAACCTTGGGAATCCATCTCCATGGATTACATGTCAGGACATCCTTCCACTAAGCATGGAAACGACTGTGTTTTTGTGGTCATTGACCGGTTCTCGAAGATGGCCATTATGGTGGCCTACATGAAGAATATCACAGCCGAAGCCACTGCTAAAATCTTCTTTGAACGAGTGTGGGTACACTTTGGGACCCCACATTCTATCATCTCAAATCAGGACAACAGGTTCCTCAGTACATTTTTTTCCAGTCTTTGGTCGATGCTAGACACCAAACTCACTAAGTCCATAGCCTTCCATCCTCGAACTGATGGCTAAAAAGAGGTTGTCAACAGGATGATTGTACACATTCTGTCCATGTAAAACTCAAAGAATCCACGCACATGGGATGAGAGCCTCCCCTATGTTTAGCATAGATACAATCGAGCTCTCCACAGCTCGACTGGCCACAACCCTTTTCAGGTGGGCTTGGGATTCTAGCCACTATGTGCCATTGATGTGGCAATACCATTTGCACCTACTCACGTAGATTCAGCTCATGTCCAGTCACAAACAGATAAGGAAAACAGCTTCATTGAGCACATCCAACATATTCGCCAGTAGGTCCATGACATTCTGGAGAAATCAAATGCCAAGTACATGCAGCGATATGATCAACATCGATTGCCACACAAGTTTCAAGTGGGCGACAATGTCTGGTTGCATTTGCAAAAGGAATGCCTTACCGGAGCTTACCAGAAACTTAGACCACTCTGATATGGTCCTTACACCATTACCAAGGTTGTGGGAGACAATGATTTGAGCTCAGCATTCCCCCATTCCTTTGCCTACTTTGAGTGTTCAATGTGGACCACCTTCGGCCATACTTTCCACCATTACCATACACATCCGACATTGCAGAACAACTCACACCCACAGAGTTAAATCCAGATTGCATGGAACAAGCTCCAAGTGATCGGATCATGAACACATGGATCAAGCACACTCGCCAGCAGAATATCCAACTGTATCGAGTTGTCAAAGCAGACCAACTCCTTCACCATGAGAAGTGGCTCACCATGGACCAAGTTCAACAGAAGTTTCCTCGTCTCATGGAGGAACTCAACACAAAGGGGACCATTGCTTCCTAAGGGGGTAGGAATGATCTAGGTGGATATTGGTGGCCACCCACCAATTCCACTTGGACCCTCACCATTGCTTCTTTAAGTTTTTTAGTTTCCTTAATTGTAGCACAATTTACTATTTTTAGTAGTTTTTCGGGTCTTAAACATCAAGAGTTGTTTTCAAGCCCTAAACGACGTTTTTTGGAAATCTACCACTAGCGATTTTTTGTGTAAAATTGTCTTTTCCATCGTATTCCTTGGAGAGATCTTCCCAACGAGTTATCATGCCCATCAAATAGAGATAATATGACCAAGTCACAACACCAGGAAGTTGGTTGTCCAACTCACCCCAACGGGGCCGATAAACTCTCGGTGTTACATCTCTTCAGGTTAGGGTTTTGGTTGTTTAGGGTTTTCTCTTATTGTTCAATAAGGAAAAGGCTCTTGAGCCTCATTATAAGGTAGTTCAGAGGCATGTAGTCACCACATCTCTTCTCAGAGATAAGCTACCATCGCCCTAACTAGTTTATTTCCATTTCTGTTTGTAAGCATATTTCAGTATTTCACATTAATGAAATGAAGTATTATTTCCACTAAATCTCTGTGTTTATGGATATTTCTATAATTTATTGTGTTCCTGTTTAAATCCGGATCACACGAGCTCCAGGTCTCCATGCAAACCCATCCCTCTATATGGATAGTCTTCAATCATAATGAGTTGCATGCACAACCATCGACAAAAGAGTGGTGTGAAGCTCATCGATGACGAACTTGCATGTCTAGACATGAGATCCATCCACCTACTCATTCGTGGGATTCTCAGATATGTGGGCTCAGGTGAAATATGTTGTTTCCTGTGCAATGGAATTTGATATAAGGTAAATGAAATCAATATTGAACCATAACCAAAGTTCTTCAACCATCCATCCTTTTCCTTCGTTAGTTTTTCCTTCATGTTTTCTAGTACTCCCTCACTCTAGTTGAATATTGTAAGCTCCATACATCCTAGAGCTTACTTCACATGATACATATTTTCCAAATGTAGAGTAGCACTACTAGACAATCTGGAAATGATAAACAAGATCATCCTCAAGGGAAAATTTGCCACATCCTTGATCTCAATCTTCCCATCCTTCATCGATTGGGATCTTAGTCTACACTATGCACCGATGTAATCCTTGACCATCTCTTCACCCCTTCTCACATTAGATAAAGAGATGGGGGAACCTAACCTCTATAGACCTATCAAGAAGAATAGATATTCTACCTGTATCTCAAGCATATGTGCACCAAATCTGAATGCTTGTGCCTGAACATCCCATGCTTGGATAAGATACGCCAACTTCTCCATTTGTTGCCTCATTTCAGGAAGACAAAAATATTTCAAGAGCCCACAATCTCTCAAATACTAGAAGTGGAAGGATCATTAGTTGCATTCAAATATTCTTCCTCATGTTCTATTTCCCACCATTATAAAGCTATTTTGTTCTAATGAAGACCTGAAACACAACAAGAAGAAACATTAGTGTAACTTTGATGCAAAAAATTGGCATGTTTTTTAGAGGAACAAACAAAGAAAGTTTGGGAATTGCACTCAAAGCACCAATCTATGGGGATATAGTGTGCTGCAACACCCTCCTAAGTGTATTTGTTGTTTGTTCACCAATCTATGGGGATATAGTGTGCTGCAACACCCTCCGAAGTGTATTTTTTGTTTGTTCAACACTCCTTTCAACTTGCTAGGGGTGCGGTTGACCTAGCGAAAAATTAGAGCACAAGGGCCCTTAAAAACTGAAAACAATTGCATGAAGTGATAAAATGGAAGAATGAAAAGAAAGATGAAGGTTATAGCTCCCACTTAAAAGTGACAACACCTGAAATGGTCCATTGGATTGGTCACAATCAAATGTAGAAGATTAGGGTAAAAAGCACTCAAAATTCACTCACCAAGAGCTAAAATGCATAATGGTAAAAATGATTTAATCTTTTCCTATTTATAGTCATTTTCATAATTATTTTATTAATATTGTAATGTTTTGATGTTAATGTGACTCAATTTTATCATGGATTAGGTACTTTTAATCCTCTTCCATGTAATTTTAATCCTCTTGTGGTGTTTTTAGCAGGTCAACAATTATTTAACGGGTTTGATGATGTTTGAATTAAAACAAATCATTTTGACCAGAGAGCATCCTTTAATCGCTTTTTCAGGATCTGTAAACTTACGAAAAAGGAACCTCGTAGAGTACTCTTTCAGTTATTTTTAGACTGCCAAAATATGAAAAGATCACCGAGCACTTTTTTTTTGAACTTGTTAAAGTAAATTAAAAGGCATCTACTCAACTGTATAAGTTTAACCCATTTTTGCACAGAGTTATACTATTTACGAAAAATGAATAGCTTAGTTGAACACGGCTAAGAGGTTTTCTTGAGTATTGTTTTCTTCCTCTTCGGACTGAAGACAATATTTATGAAAAGGAACCTTTAGAGTTTTCTTTTTCCCCTCTTTTTTAAACTCTCTAAACATGAAAAAGGAGTCGAGTTACACAATTGTTGGACTCATAAAAACATCAAACACATGATGGGATCGAGCCGCTCGTTCTTAGGGTTCGTTAAAAATACTCAAGAAGGATTCATTCGAAGGGAACTTACAGGTCAAGAATATGTTATCCTCCTCAATCTTGTTAAAAAAATAAAGAGGTACTGACTAGAAATGATTAGGGAAATTGGGAAAATAGGGTAAGCCACATATTAATGGCAATGAGTCGCTCTTGAACATGACACTCTTCCACTTCATCTCTGTAGTTGTTGGATTGGGAAATCTACTTGTCTTTTAGGTCATCACACCATATGAAAGCCTACACTTTTGGTTTTTGGTCAATGTCACCAACTATATTCAATGTCGTTGATATGTTCAAGAGAAGTCCCTCAGTTAATATCTGCTACAATAATCTTAAGCCTTCATTCCATGTTTTTCGTCCCTAAACCAATTCCATATCAACATCATTTTGTCTCAAATCATGATACCTATTTCATGTTGTTGATGGGGGATACATCAAGGCCCTCCTACAATGGGTCGCTTCCTGTCGACCTCAGCTCATTATCCAGAAAGTTGACTTAGAAACTCTTCCTTTAGTACCTTATGACTTATATATATCAATGACAAGTTCCTCACTCTCGGCGATGGGTTTTCATTATCAGCCTTCAACCGAAATATTATGTGTGGTATTCAACTTAAACTCATTCATTGACACCATACAAATTGTATTTTTGTACAGTGAGATCCATCAACATCATCTCTAGTTTGTCTCGCGTATGTTAATGACTTACATCATTGGCCGGTAATCATATGGTGTCTTCCATGTTAGACTTTGATTCCTTTATTCAAATGGTTAGACACATACATTAGACGATAGAGTAAATAATATAGAAGACCTTGGATCTAGTTCCTTCAATCTGGGTTGCTCTTTTAAGATTAATACAAGATTACAAATCATGATGGATATGATCATACAAATAGTCATCCACTCATGGATCCACACCTTCACATCAATGGATGCGACTTCTAGATCATTGTACATGTAATTTTAGCTTATGTATTGAGCATGGGTATGTGTCCCTTAGTAAAGAAACCATGATGAAAATGCATTGTAAGAAATAATGAACTTGACTAGTTGTTCTAAATCCAAACTTGTAACAAGGTCAATCACTTTAGTCATCAACTATCATTTCTGACATTGCGCTTTAGGGGGACAATATTTTATAGGCCATTTTATTTAATTTGGTCAATAGGACTGCAAATCAGATCAATCACCGTATGTGATCATGATGTCATCATCCCTACACAAATTCCTAAGCATGACCTTTCCAAATCCCTAAGTTTCTGGGTCTAACTACTAAAAATTAGTGCTTTTAAGGCCGAATGCACCCTTCCAATTTAGAGACCTGCACTCAACAACTTGTTTCTCCATTCTGCACCAATGTTGATCAGCAAAAACTTGTCCCTTGTTGGGAGTGCGCTAATTCTATAAGTTCAAGAAAATTAAAAAGGATCTTGAAGCTTCTTCTTCTAGGGCTTTCTGGAGCTATTTTAACCATTTGCCTTGGATAAGAAGCTTGAATCCTATATGATCCTACGTTAGAGACTTCACCTCTTATCGCTTGAGTTCATCTTCCCATCTTAAGTGGATCTCGAGCCTAGATTAGCAAATGAATAAGAATTCCTAAACTACCATCCCTCTCCAATAAATTTACAGCCATCTACAACATCAAGGTTGGATTTTAGAGACTGATCATGCCCTCATGTTGTTTCCTTCAATCTAAGAGAGTCATCATCTTCATGCATTAGGGTGACATTGAGTTGTGCTTTGCGATAAGGAAGGACAAGTCAACTTGGGGAGATATCTATAGTTCAACTACTATTCTTGGTTGTATACTATCTCTTATTCATACTAATACAAAGAGTATACCATTTCCTATATGTGTTATGTTACTTTTACAATTCATGTATTTAAATAATTTGTTGATCCATTCAATAGAGTAATTGAATTATGCTACGTAGATGTTGTGGAACCTTGGCTTGTTTTTAATATATGTGTAGGTTCTAGTTATAGAATTTGAAGCTACAATTGGAGCTTACAAGCCGGGAGGAAAGTAAAGCTTGCGACGAATTCCAAGTAAGCCTATTA
Organism: Pinus taeda; assembly: GCA_000404065.3. Classification (NCBI taxonomy): domain Eukaryota; kingdom Viridiplantae; phylum Streptophyta; class Pinopsida; order Pinales; family Pinaceae; genus Pinus; species Pinus taeda. Next base: position 43,555 of record APFE031571834.1, on the reverse strand, counting down.
CCCATTATTCAATTTATCTAAGGGAACACTATATATTCTTTGCTTTCTATTGTTCTCGAACAGACTATCAAGTCTATGGAAGATTATTTTGTCAGTAATCATAAATTTTCCATAACATGTGTAACCCACAAATAACCTCAATTATGTCATTGGCTCTAGATTCTTCCTTGATTCTTTAGAGACATGGAAATAAATAGAGGCTCCGAAAATCTTGAAGTGTGAAACATTCTACTTCCTCCCCGAGAAATCCTCCTTTGGTGTAATCATGCCTAGAATCCAATGAGGAATCTGGTTCTGCAAATAGACTTTTATGTTGCATGCCTTAGCCCACAAATGTAGAGGTAGGCCTTGGTTATGCAACGTCGCCCTCTCTACTCTGAAAATGTTATGGTTATTCATCCTATCCACCCCATTCTGGTGTGGGTTGTGGGGTGCTATCAACTCTTGCCGAGCGTCTTTTTTTGCATAGAAATTTTTAAATTCATTCGACATGTACGCACCTCACAGTAGAACCTTTCTAGGACTGAATGTGTTTTTCTGTCTCAATCATGGAATGTTGATTATGTGTTCTTACCCAAAGTACGTCCTTTGCATACATCCTGCTGCTCAAGTGCTCCTTTGGTGAGGCATGTGGTTATCTACAACAAAATTCTCAATGCCCCATGATGAAAATGGGCATGTCTTCTATGACAAAGTTCACCAACATCGCATCTTTGCACCTTCTTCCCCTTAATGCTTAATGCAACATAATACTCCACATATAACTTATATAGGTTCTGCACACGAACCCCAATCTTATTCACATGTTCTGCGGCTCAATGAGCTTCACATGAAGATCATTGAGCTAACACACTTTCATGCATATGTCATAAATGTTGTAAGACTATTAGTTGAATGTTTGTGATGTATGTCATTTTCATCTATACTAAAGAAATTGAACTATTTCGGTGGCTTTCGTGCTTATCTTGTTGAAGGTGTGTTGTACTTGCTTTAATGGCCATTACTTCTATGTGAACTATTTTGCTAATTGGTTCAATTCTTTTTCATATATATATATGCTCATATGTCTTTATTAGAATCATGTGCCTTTATTAGATCAATACTATTGCTCTTCTCTTAACGATTCACTTTTATTACCCCTTGAGTGAAATAACCTTGATACATTCTGCAACTAAACATTCCACAAGGCATGCTCACTTGTTCATTCAAAAGTACATGTACATTACTCTCTTATGTTGACCGTCACAGCTAAGGAAAATCTCTAAGAGAAATGGTGCGAAGTCTAATTGTGACTTTTAACTAGGGAGATACCCTTGCATGTTGGTAGGATCGGGCACTGTCAACACATTCCTTCACCACAGTTCTTGTGGTCGTAGTTTCTATCAGTCAAAGTTCTAGATCGATGACCCAACACAAAAGTTAGGTTAGTAAATATTCTAACAATTCGAGTTATAAGGGTTTTAGATAAGGAATAACAAGAACATAAAATTAAACATATCAAGAAGGTTTTATCAAATAATGGATCAATTGAAAAAATAGATTTTGAATCAATTCAAGAAGAACTATACTTTAAGAACTCTATCCAACATGAACTGCAACCTACAATAACTATAACTAATGGGGATTATTCACATTATGACTCTAAATGGAAAGAACTTTGATCAGTGAGTGAATATGATGATTATAGGTCATTGGCCAAAATAATTCCCTAATCAAAGTTCTCGATCAGAAAATTCTTATAACTATAACTAAAAATCATTTTTCTTAGTTCATGTGAGTCAAGGTTCCTGAGAGACAAAGGAATTATTCCATAGAACTATGATTGGAAAAAAAACGACAATGCTCATATGACAGTCAAAGTTCTACTATGACCTAGGGATCTATGAATAACAAAGGAACTCTAACTGACATAGTTCCTGAGTTCATATCTCATGAGGATCAAAGTTGTCAAGGTCATAGTTATTATGCATCATAGTTCCTAAGGATCAAAGTTCCCACATTGATAGTTCTTGTGATATAGCCATACTTCTCCTAGGTCATATTTTCTATTCGTTAGAGCTTTGGAGCATCATTATTCTGTTTACAAAAGTTTCGTGTTTCGTGAGCACAAACAGTTAGTGGTAGTGGGGACGGAGGGTACGCCCGAGCGAGCTACTTAAGGGTGTCTAATAAGAGTAAGAGAAAATTGTGAGTGTTGATTTTGATAAAATTTAGTTGAATTTTTTTAAAATTAAAGTTATGGTGGTCAAGTTTTACGACTTTCAGACATTTTAATAATTTTTTTTGAAATTTTATCGCAAAATTCCAACCAAAAATTTACTAGTTGAATTTAGGAATCTAAAAAGTGTGAGAGTGGTGCTAGATTTGTTGATGGAGACAGTTATGTATTATTATAGGTTTCCCAAGAAACTTCTGCTACGCTCGCACGGAATTATAGGTTTGTCAGGAAACTTCTGCTACGCTCGCAGGGAATTTTATTGGTGGTTAGGTAAGTTAGTTGATTCAATGTCCTCAACCCAAATCATTTTCTATATTAATTCTGACACGGTCATATGTGGTAGAGGGACGTTGGTGGGTAATGATCCGCGTTATCTCCACAATTTCAATCTGAGGCGTCACTCAGCATATGGCTTCTTAATGTCAATACAGGCGGCATTCATGACTGGGTCATTCACTCTTGGCTTGGATTGGCTTGGGTGGGGAGACTTGTATTAAAATCGGAAATGGCATATGGCAGCTACGTTATAAAAGGAAAAAGGAAGAACGTTCAAAATTCATTCTTCATCGAACTACTCAGTGCAGCATCATCTATCATTTAAGCGGAGCGGAGGAAGCATCGAATCATAAGGAAGGAAAGAAAAGAAAAGAGTTGCAGGCATGGAATCCTTTCCGGCGTTAGTCCTTGCAGTACTGGTGATCTTGTCATACGCGAATAGTATTGTTATTGTGCGCGCAGGTGATCCAGATCCTTTACAAGACATTTGCGTAGCTGATTTAAAGAGCAAAGGTAATTTGCATTTGATGATGTGTATTTCTGTTTCTGATGCGTTTGCGATCAATACTGTGATCATGGATGAATAAGTACATCATCTAAACGTTGTTTTGATTTGATTTATGATGCAGTTATTGTGAACGGATTCCCGTGCAAGGATGCGGCCATGGTTACAGCATACGACTTCATGTTGAAGGGCCTAGATAAAGCGGGAGATACAAGTAACATGTTGGGATTTAACGTAACGCCAGCCTCTGTCATGGAGCTACCAGGCCTGAACACCTTAGGAATCTCCATGGTTCGGATTGATTTCGCTACTCCTCTCGGCCTCGTTCCCCCTCACATACATCCGCGGGCCACCGAAATCTTGGTGGTCATCGAGGGTACTCTCTCAGTTGGTTTCATCACCACTAACAACACATTGATCGCCACAAAGCTTGAGAAGGGAGACGTGTTCGTGTTCCCCAAAGGCCTTGTGCACTTCCAACTCAACATTGGCTCTGTCAACGCAGTGGCCATCTCTGGACTCAGCAGCCAGAATCCAGGAACTCAGCTAGTGGCCAACGCGCTGTTCGGGGCCTCTCCCCCTGTTGATGCCTCCGTTCTTGCCAGAGCTTTCCAGATCGATGCCAAGCTCGTCCACCGTCTCCAAAACAAATTCAAGTCCACCTCCTGATCTCATGAAGACGTCACTTCTCGTTCGCATGAATCATAATAGAATAGATTTGGTCTTTCGTTCAATTCAGTTCAGTTGATATTTATATAAAAAAATAAAACCCCTCCTACTCTCAGGGTGACGGAGTAATACACCCCATAAATGGAGGGTCAATATTGCAAATCCGCGGTGTTTGTTTGGATTAATAAATTTCACAGCTTTAATTTCATATCCGTAAACTTCCTTGCAATTTGGTGGTAATATATATAATAAAAAGGCTAATGAAATTCGTTCTATTTGGACACCCTCTCTCCATCGTCATTCATATTTTCTCCACTTATTTTTGTTCTGCTATGCATGAATTTTTTTTTTAACCACATGGTGAAACGGTAACTATCAAGCCTAATCCAGGAGAGACCCTGGATGAAACCTCATATTTGGCGTAAAACACCAAGAGTATATCCAACCACCTGTTTGGTATACTAAGATCCTATGATTTAGCCTAATCCAGGAGAGACCCTGGATCAAACCTCATATTTAGCCTAAAACACCAAGAGTATATCCAACCACCTGTAAGTCGGGTATACTAAGATCCTAGATCCTATGATTTTAGCAAGAGCAGACTCAGACAGTTTGGGGAGTCCGCCCCTCTAGCCGCCACCATAACAGATCACTGTACTCCGTGAGATTTGAACTTCGGTCTCCTGGGCTTCGCCCAAGAGGAGGACCTACCATCAAACCGCACATCACTGCAAGTTCTCCTATGCATGAATTAGACATTCCATATAATTCTCTACCACGGACAAGACTTACCATAAAACTATTTTACTTCAAAAAATACCAAAATTTTATAAGGACTATATAAAATCATTATAAAAAAATCACCAAACATTTTAAAAATTACATATTAGGGGATTAGCCAATGTGTTTACATTCTAACAAAAAATTCCATCCTTCATATTTTCCATACTATATTTATCATAGAGTCCAAAACATTTATTTCTTATTATAATTTCTAAAATTTTGTGATAAAAATGGGAAAGTTGAAAGAAACTACACACAAATGAAATACAAAGTGCGACTACAGTTGTTATCTACTTATGCAAATACGAAAGTCCAGTTGCTCTCTACTCATGCAAATATGAAATCCGAGTTGGATGATATATGCCTGTGGCTGATCATTTCTATTTATAGAAAAAGTAGAGTTGGTTACATCAGTTAAACAATTATTATTCCAAAAGGTGTTGACCTTTCAAATTTGAGAGGCTGAGGTGGTGTGATTGGTAACTGTTGGATATTGAAGAGTCATGGCAGTGTGTGGGGAGGCGACCATGGTGGAAGATGTCGCACGGTGGAATAATTGATCTTACATTCTCCCTCTTAATTATTTCACCAAAAACAAAAACATAAAAATTGTTATTTCATCAAAATGTCGTTACATCATACATACTCCTATGTTTTCCCTATGAGTTTCAAACAATTCTTTACCCAAGGGTTTTGTAAATATATCTACAAACTAGTCTTCAAATCTGCAAAAATCCATACATATTTCATTATTTCTCACTAATTCTCCAACGAAGTGATATCTTGTATCAATATGTTTACTCTTTTTATGGAAAACATTAATTCATGATAATGCAATAGCAAATTTGTTTAAAAAAAAATTGAGTTGGTTCTTTCTATTCATGCAATAAATCGTTCAAAATTGTTCTCACCCACACAGTTTGACATGTTGATGTTGTCGCTGCAACATCCTCTACTTCAATTGATGATAGAGTCATAATGGATTTCTTCACTAATGCCCATGAAACTACACCTGAACAAAAATTTAACACATACCCAGATGTGCTCTTCATGTCATAAATAGTGCCTGCAAAATCACTATATGTATATCGAGTTAGTTTAAAATCTGATTTAGATGTATATAAGATACGATAATTTATTATTCCAACAACATATCTTAAAATCCTTTTTCCAACTAGCTAATGGGTATTCTTTGGAGACTCCATGAATCTGGAAATTAAACTTACAACAAACATTGTAGCGGGCCTTGTTGTTGTCAAATACATAAGACTTCCAACCAATTTCTTATACAATGTTGGGTTACAACTGGCTTCCAAGTTTCCATCCTTAACCTTTTCAATATATCCTTTGCATACTTAGATTGACAAATGAAAATACCATCTTCATATTGAGTTACTTAAATACCAAGAAAATATTTCATTAAGCCTAAATCAGTCATATAAAATTATGTTTTCATGTTTGTTCTAAAATCATCTATTGAGAGATCTCTAGTGCAAATCAAATTATCAACATGCAGGCACACAACAAATTTTTTACCTTTCCCGTTTAATTTTGTATACAAATTTGGCTCCCTTGGCAATCTAGGAACTTTTACTTACAGATGCATCAAAATTACATATAAAAGAGTTAATTAACCATGGAACTTAAGAGCACATAAAAATGCGTCAATAATCAGAAAGAACACAAAAACCATGACATAATGATTTGATTACAAAGTTTTTCCAATTTGGACTACGTCTCCGGGCCCTGCTCAATAGTGGGGAGGCCTTCCTTTTATTAGTGGCATAAAAGAGATAAAATTACAACAACAAGAAATTTCAACCCTTATACCTCCAAGCTGATAGATGGGCTAAGAATGGAGAGCCCAACATTGAAAAGAGACAAAACCACTGAACTCATGGCGAAAAATAGTGCAAAAACACCTATCCAAACTCTCAATTTGGATAATCGGGCCTTCTCCAACCTTCTTGAAACCTCCCTATTGCTCCAGGCAAGGTTCCGTCCTACTCCCAGGGTTAGGGTCTATTGTATGCAATAAAATCTTTGTATACGGCTAGTCCTCCCTTGATTTTCTCCAACACAACGGTCATATATATAAGATCATGGCGGAATCCCTCAAAATCAAAGTAGTTTCAACATAATCCCCAAGGTTAGCAGGTGGGAGCGGGCAGAAGGATTCACGACAACTACCCTTCCGCAATAGTAAGACATTGTCTAGCAACCCATTTTAATAGTGGATGACTCTCGGCGGTGTGTTCATCGGCGGTTCCAACTTATCGGCGGATAGTCCAATGCCTAGACACAACATCGTGTGATAACTATGGACCCAACAAGAAGATTCACCATATAACATAATGTCTTCGCGTCCGTTCGACACTCCCATCACATTATCGCAATCAGCATGAAACCCTTCGTGCAATGGTTAGCACCCTACAACACCTGCTGACTCGCCAGGTTTATTAATCACATTGTATAATATTTCAAGTCCAAGCCCCTTATCACAGTGTCGCAATCGGCGCCCACCGCGGAATTGTAATAGACACTTTTCCCCTAAAATATATCGCAAACACCAGCCCTTGATTGCGATATGTGATGTATATCGCATCGCAACTAAGTCTTGCCGGGGGCGATTCGTAACTCCTCTGACGTACGATATGCGATATCAAAATCTCAATTAGGAACTCTAGGGGCTAATTCTTCCTTAAGCACTCCTCCGTTTTGACAATATGTGATATGCAGGTTCGAGTGGTATCCTACCATGTGGCGTTCCCTTTTTCGCTGAAACTATGCCATGTCATATTCTCCCTACTACATGAACAAGTCAAACTCAAAGTTTGACTTGCTCTAACTTTGACATCTAGACTCGGATTTGAGTGTTGTTCGCACCATTGAAATCAGGATGACAAGAACTTCAATCTGATGCTAAGCCTATCTAGATTCTGTCACTTTGAGTTTTGAGCCTTTTGTCATGCCATTGGTACTTTTCTTAAGATGCACCTGAATCAATCCTCCCCACTAAAAGCTTTTGGACCACAAAAAGACTTTTCAATCAATTGGTAAGTGAGGAAATTTCTCCCTCGCTTTTTCCTTCTCCATCCATTGAGCTTTTCTTGGATGCATTCCTTTCAAGCCAACAAGGATGTACTCCACATCTCCCCATTGTGAAGTTTTGGTCCTCTGGTTGAGTATGATATCTTCGGGTAACTTATCAAGATACTCAGGTGCAAAATCATCCACTGTAGGAATTTGTGCAACCTCCTTGGTATCCATAATCAATGGAGATTCATAATTCTTCAGGTTTTCCACATTTACCGTGGAGTACATTTGTATATAAGTAGACAAGTCAAGACAAAAAACATTGTCTCCAATCTTTGCCGATATGATGAAGGGACCATATCTAATGGGTCTTAGTTTCTTCACTTCTCCCTTTATCCTATATTTGTTGATATGGAGCCATACCTTGTCCCCAACTTGAAACTGATGGTCAAATTAGTGCTTATCATGTCGAGCTTTATACCGAGCTTAACTCTTCTCCAACTGCTCTTGCACTTCCTGATGAATTACATGTATATGCTGAATGAACTTCCATTATTTGTCCCTATTATCTCATCCATTCCCATCCTCCTCTTTCTCAAAGACCATGTCCAAGGGATCTTTGGGTAAACAGCCAAAACATGTCTCAAATGGTGATCTTTGTGTAGATGAATGTGCTACTCGATTGTATGCATGTTGCACATAAGGAAGTTGTTCATCCCACAACTTTGGATGTTTCCCACAATACCCTCGCAACAAGTGTACCACAGTGCAGTTGAAAACCTGTGTCTATCAAACGGTATGTGGATGAAATTCCGTACTTCTTTTTAGCTTGGTGTCCATCATTCTCCACAAGCTAGTCCGAAACTCCACAAGAAAGCGGTAGTATCAATCTGACACAACAGATGTGCGCCACCCAAAATGGACCCAAACATGTTGACAGAAAAGAAAAGAAGTCTGCTCAAGAGTGACCTCCTTTTTACAAGGCATTAAAATACACATTTTACTAAACCTATCCACAACGACATAAAAATAGTTTTGAACTTTCCTAGACATCAGTAAACCACCTCCAAGAATCAATCAATATAAATAGTTTTTTAAATCAATTTTATAATAATTTCTTTCTTAAATATAATTTCTTTCTCTAATTTCAACTATTTAAAAAACCTATTTGAAAATGAAAAATTAGTAGACTCAATTGTTCGATGCAATAAAAATTGTTTTGTTTTGATTAAATTTTGTATTTTGAATAGATTTCTAATACTTATGGAATTTGGATTTCAATGTACAGATAGAGTTATTGTCACTTAATCCACACATTGAACTTTTGAAATAAACAAAGGCTAAACATAAACCCTATTTAGACCAATACTTTTTATTGATTGACTATTTGTATTCACTAATTGTAAATACTAACTTTGTATATGGTTTTGTTGAGTTTACATAGTTTTACTATTTAGAAAGCTGTTGAGTTTACATATTTTTACTATTTAGAAATCTACATGTTCAAGAATTAAATTTAAAAATTAAAAATTAAAAATTAAAAAATGTATAATATTTACTTAAATTAAATTAGATATATTAAAAATATTTTTTACTCATAATAAACTAACTTAATGGTATATAAACTCAAATAATAACAATTATTCAAATAAATAAACACATGAAATTAGAAATGATATCCTATTCCAGCTGCTTGTCCTACAGTCCCAGATTGAGATTGAGTTTCGAAGAATGTGGAACCCACAGTTCCCGATCTATCATTATAGCATGAAAATTTATTTTTTAAAAGAAACATTCAAATATAGTGATGAACTTCCAACCAAGCATCCCTACAAAGGCAACAAATGAATAACAGAAATGGCATTGACTAGCATATGTAGTTGGAGGAGCTATCGGATCCATTTCCGGACCTGAGGAGAGAATGTTGGAGAAACGCCAAATCGTTAGTCTATCTTATACTTCTGGATGACCATAAACCTACCATGCCCTTGCTGAGACAAATCTAAAAAGTGTGTGCTAGATTTGTTGATGGGAAGGTTATGTATTATTATTATAGATTTCCCAATAAACTTCTACACTCTCAGGGAAGTTTAGTGTTGGGTAGGTAAATTAATTGATTTGGGGAATTTTGTCTCCTCAAATCATTTTCCCAAGATCCACATGAACAGGTTCGTGTCTTCAAATCATTTTTCCAATATCCACGTGAACAGGGATGGAGAGGTGGGCCTGAGCCAGCCATGTAAGGGTTTTTAATAAGACTTTCTAATAAGAGAAGTTTAACTAGATTATAATTTGGTTTAAAAAATGATGGAAATTTTGATAAAATCTAGTAGATTTTTTTGGAAATTCAGATTATTTGGTTAATTAAAGAAACATTCCAACAATGCCTTTCAAATAACCTGCAATCGAGATAAACATACCATGTAGTTGCTGAGTGGAATCTAAAAAGTGTGTTTCTAGATTTGTTGATGGAGACAGTTATGTATTATTATAGGTTTCCCAAGAAACTTATCTAAAAAGTGTGGTGCTAGATTGGTTGATGGAGACAATTATGTATTATTATAGGTTTCGCAAGAAACTTCTAGTACGCTCATAGGGAATTTTAGTGGTGGGTAGGTAAGTTAGTTGATTCAATGTCTTCAAATCATTTTCTATATTAATGGGGCATTTGAATTTTTGTCATCGAAACTTAACCTTTGATCTTTTCTCCGCAAGGGAAAATGAGGATGTTGCAAAGGCAGTGAAAAGAAAAAAATACTGAAAATTTTGACATGGTCAGATGCGGTAGAGGAGCATTGGTGGGTAATGATCTGCTTTATCTCCATTTCAGACAATTTCTACCAATTTTGATGTCAATATATACAGGCGAGTGGCTGCATCGTGAAGAGTGCATTGTTCAGTACTCTTGCTTCAACGGAGACTGAAATTAAAAGTTGGAAAATTAAGATCAGAATTGGCTTCTTAATGTCAATACAAGCGACTTCATGTAAAAATTCATGATTGGGTCACTCACTCTTTCTAAATTTATATGAATACAATTATTGATTGATTTCCTACTTGAAGTCTTATCTTACATCTTTATGGCTTAATGTTCCTTGACCTATTAAGTAGGTTGAATACAATATTGTATGTTATCATGTTTGTTGTTGTTGTTTGTTTGCTTGTTTTAGGTATTCGAAGGAAGGAAACGAAAGGTAGTTGGAGTAAGGAAGCATGATCATCACCAAGTGGAATAGCATTCTAAGATGTAGGCCCTCTTATTTGATTCTAGCTTAAGGAGATTTTCCATAGATTGTTTGTTTGTGGCTAGAATCACTCTCTCGGGCTAGAGGAATTTTTTGTGTCCGCATTGAGAATTTACCTACACCACTAGGGGCAAGTAATCCAAGTGTATTTTCATCCTCCAGGAGTTCGATTTGGAGTTCATCAAATCCAAGTCGAAGAAATCCTTAGTTTTTAGTGAACTAATTTGCGACCTTTCCATTGCTGAAACTGAAACAACATGTATTTATTCTATTACATATGATTCATTGTTCTTGATCACGTCATTTGACATGTGGTATGGATACATTATCATATATCTCCAAACCCATACTTTCTGGTCTTATACCTCTCGTTCTGACTGGCGAAGTATCCAATATCAAGCTAAAAAATGTATTATAATCGGTGACACCCTCTATCATCATGGTATCGATACAATTTTCTGAAGGTTCCTCACACATAAGGAGGCTGAGAAAGTATTGAATGAATTCGATTATGGGGCATGTGATGGTCATATGTCTGGTCATGCCACCACACAGAATATTTTACTTTATGGCTACTTTTCACCTACTATGTTTCGAGAATACATTTCCGTATTTCAAAAGTGTCATGCCTATCAGATATATGATCTTAAAACCCATGCTCCAAGTAATCCTTTGCACCTTGTTAGCATCGTTGGACCATTTCCTAAATGGGGAATTGGTTTCATGACATGTAACCCTCACTTGGTCGAGGGGCATGGCTATAGAATTGTAGTGGTTGACTATTTTACTAAGTGGTCTGAGGAGATGCCTACATACAATGAAAATGATGAAGCAACTGCTCTATTGTTCTTCAATCATGTCATTATAATATTTGTTGAACCATAGTATATAGTTACAAAAAATTGTGTCTAAGACACATATTTCCACACAACTTGTCATATAAAAAATTATACATGTAGTGAAAATATTCCTATATATATAAGCCTCCTAGTAGAATAATCATGGTGCTCATGATAGCAAGCCACTGCACGAGCCATCTTACGAATTAGTTAGCTAATATGACTAGGGATGCTAATAGTATGACACTACACTCTCATAGGCATTTGGTCGATCATAATCTCGACTATACCCTAGATTAACCCCTCCATGTTTTTCTCAATCTTTGGAAGAGTCTCGGCCACATTGAGATCATGTAGGACCTCTCGTCCCCCTATAGAAAGCTTTAATCTTACTGGTGCCTATTGAGGTTCTCTCGCACGTTGAATATAGGAGGAACCCATAGGTCAAATCGATCCATACTTTAGTCTCAGATACATCAAAAATCACATTTTTTTTTTTATAAAACTTAAAAAATCTAAAAATTATCAAATGTTTTTTTTATTTTATTTTTATTTTATTTATTTTTTTTTTTTTTCTGTTGGTCCCATCAGAAGCACGATGATCCAGGTGGATATTAGTGGCCGCCCCCGATTCCACTTGGACCCCCACTATTGCTTCCTTCAGTTTTTCAGTTTCCTTAATTGTAGTACAGTTTACTATTTTTAGCATTTTTTCGGGTCCTAAACTTTTGGAGCCGTTTTGAGGCCCTAAACGACGTTTTTTGGAAATCTACCGTTAACAATTTTTTGTATAAAATCATCTTTTGCATCGTATTTATGATAGATATATTTCCAATGGGTTATCATGCGTGTCAAATGAAGATAATATGACCAAGTCACGACCCTAGGAAGTTGGTTGTCCAACTCACCCCAATGGGGCCCATAACCTCTTGGTGTTACATCTCCTCGGGTTAGGGTTTTGGTTTTTTAGAGTTTTCTCTTATTGTTCAATAATAAAAAGACCCTTGAGCCTCATTGTAAGGCAGTTCAGAGGCATGTAGCTGCCACATCTCTTCTCAGAGATAAGCTACCATCACCCTAGCTGGTTTATTTCCATTTTCGTTTGTAAGCATATTTCAGTATTTCACATTAATGAAATAAAGTATTGTTTCCACTTCATCTCTATGTTTATGGTTATCTTTGTAATTTATTGCGTTCCTATTTAAATATGAATCAGTGGTATCAAAGCGGTCTGCTTTTTTGTCTCTGTTTTTCTTTGCATGTCCCCAGCGAGGTCGGGATATAAGGAGTTAGGGCTTGAACTGGTCAAACCTTTGCAAGAACAGCATCGCAAATTCCGACGACCTCCCACGGTGGATGAAAAAAAGACGAGGGGGTAGGATATCCTATCAAAATCTTGCTCGAAGAAGCCTTCAAGCAACAAAGGAACGCGATGATGGACAACTTTGCCCATATCCTTTAGTGGCTACCCAGGGGCAACACATCGGCTTCCAACAACTACTCTGGACATGCCACACCATTTAAGGTACAAGTTAATTTTGAAATCCCCATATTCGAGGGTCAGATAGATGTAGATGTCGTCGATTAATGGTTAAATCTGCTAGAGGGTTATCTTTCTGCTCATGACTTTTCCAGTTGGGAATATATTATTTTCTCTCTTCTCAAAGCAGCCCCCCACGTCAAGGACTGGTGGGAAACCTACTGTGAGAAGAAGGATGAAAGTACAAGCTCACTGTTTTGTTGAAAATAATACTAAGAGGGGGGGTGAATCAGTATTATCTAATTCTTTTACCAAATCTTCCTTATTTATACTTTGAATTGTTTTTGCATACCAATACCATAAATAATGAGCATGAACAAGAAAAGCAGACAGTCACATCAAAGAACACCAGATATAAGGTGGAAACCCAATGTGGGTGAAAACCACC